>JARQOC010000004.1:264311269-264348176 GCA_033576535.1 Allobates femoralis
AAATAGACCTCAGAGTGCACGCCTTCTAATTATAAATTGAACGTTGGATCTTGGCTGCTGCACCAGAGCCTCACTGATGCCAACTGACTCTGTCACTTATGATGGCACAAGTCACTGAATCCACTGAGTTCCTAAAAGTACCAAGCAAGGACCTGAGAGCGAGGGATTTCAAGAGAGAAAGACGGAAATTTGTTTCATTTGATTTACATTGTAGAACACTAGCGGAATACTACCGCCAGAAGAAGATACCGCGCAGATTAAGGAGCAATTTAATACCAACCCTTTTTTAGAGAATGACGAGTATTGTAAGAAATTCCAACAGATATTGAATAAATGTTCTTTTGACCTCATTGCCCTGACCATCGAATATCTGAGAACGGCAATCGCAGAAACAAAAGAAAAGATCTCCGTGATAGAGGCACAACTTGTGGGCTCTTTCACATCTAACGACTTGACAGAGCTAAAAAACAGAGTCAACGAATCTATAGCCAATTATAGGAGAATTCTACAAGAAAGAAAACGTCAGAAATTCCAGGGGGATACTGAAGACTACGAACTAAATAAAGTATATAAATGGAACGAACCCGCACCTTATATACGAAGACCATGGCTAAGAGCTCCGCAGCAACCCCACTCCCCAAGTTCTGGCAGCGACTCGGGTTCTGGACAGAGGGGAGGAGTTCCTTTTTTAGGCCCTTATCCAAGAAGAGGTACCCCACGAGAAGGTCAAGGAGGCGGAGGTCAACCCAGAATGAGGACCAGATCACAGGTAAGGGTCCCAACCTGATAGTAAATATTTCTAAATATACTCTATCTCCAACAGAATTTAAAGTGTTAAATAAGGGTTTAACGTTTTGCCCGACACCCAAATGGGACTCTTTTAACCTTGAGAGGGATCTACAAAATTTTTTCAGAACTGTTAGATTAAAGACACATTTTGAATCAGGACAGACAGGTCGGATCACTATAACCCCTGAGGCACAAAAAACAGTTAGCATTTCCTCCTTAGGATTACGCAACAAGAGTAACTTCATGCCACTGAAGACATATAATGCAACTGAGACATTCATTTCACTAGTTGAACAGGATATAAAAGAACATCTACATGAACACAAATTATTTTTTTTTCCAATTCGCAACAACATCTTTCATATTGAACGCCAAGCCTTACATTCATTACAACACAATAAGGATATTACAATTAAACCGGCCGATAAAGGTAATGCTATAGTTATCATGAACACTTCAGATTACATCAAAGAGATTCGCAGACAACTAAATGACTCTGACACCTACAAACAAATTTATGGTGACCCAACATGTAAAATCAGGAATAAAATACAGTCAATCTTACAACGGTATATGACAAAGAATATTCTAGACGAAAAAACTGTAACATTCCTAACCAAGTCAGATCCCATAACACCAGTAATTTATATACTACCAAAAATTCACAAAAATTTAAATAACCCACCTGGACGGCCCATAGTAGCCTCCACAGAATCCATTCTATCTCCGCTTTCAATTTTTCTTGAAAAAATCCTCACCCCACTGGCACAGAAAACAAAATCCTTTATCTTGGATACAAACAGCTTCCTTACCAAACTTAAAACATTGGGTAAAGTACCCCCAGACTGTATATTACTAACTTTAGATGTAAATAGCCTTTACACCTCCATTGATCATGAAAAAGGTATCTTTGCAGCAAAACAAGCACTTTTCAATACAGACTTCTCTCAGGACGAAGTCCAATTGTGTCTGGACTTATTAACAACGGTTCTAAAAGAAAACTTTTTTCTTTTTCAAGATGATTTTTTCCTAAAAACGCGTGGGACCGCGATGGGGGCCAATATGGCCCCGGCCTACACAAATTTGTATATGGATAACTTTGAAAATACATATGTATATCCTCATCCATTTTTTCAAAAAAATGCCACCATCTGGCTTCGATATATTGACGACATTTTTTGCGTTTGGAAGGGCAACCTCAATGAATTGGAGTTGTTCGCTACAGATATCAATAAAATAAGACCTGAACTAACTTTCACCATTCAACATGATTCAAATGAAATTAATTTTCTAGATGCTAGAGTTTTTAAAAAATCGGACGGCAGCCTAGGTACGGATATCTACAAAAAACCCACAGACCGCAATGGCTTATTACGTTTCGATAGTTGTCACCCCAGCTCCATAAAAAATAGTCTACCAAGATCTCAATTCCAGAGAGTAGCAAGACTTGTCTCAGAGGGTGACTCCCTTCTGCTGAGACTGTGGGAGATGGGCGACAAGTTCCGCGAAAGAAATTATCCTGAGGATCTTATCCAATCTGAAACAGAACGAATCTTAAATCATGTAGACGCGCCACTCCCTGTAGTCAAAACGGAAAGAGTGCCCTTTGTACACACTCATCACCCAACAATGTCCAAAGTATACAATATTATCAAGAAACATTGGCCTCTTCTGAAAAAGGCATATCCAAAAATTACGGTGTTTGATCAGCCCCCACTCATGTGTAAACGGAGACCCCCTAACTTAAAAAATTCTCTAGTTAGAGCAGACATTGGCAGTAATACCAGACTACCAACACAAACTTTTCTGCATACTCCACGCAAAGGTACATTTCCCTGCCTTAATTGCGCAGCATGTTCAAACGTCATCAAGGGGGACCACTTCACACATCAACAAACAGGCAAATCATACCCGATCAAAGGATACCATACATGTGACTCCAACTACGTGGTGTACCTAATTAAGTGCCCATGCGGCCTGCTATATGTTGGTGAGACTACTCAACATGTTAAAGACAGAATCGCCAGTCATAAGTCCACGATAAGGTGTGAAAAAAATTGGCTACCAATTCCACACCATTTTAATGAGGCGAAACACTCTGTTTCCCAGTTGAGGTACCAAGTAATTGAACAAGTCTCTAGACCCCGCAGGGGTGGTAACCATATACAACTTTTAAAAACAAGGGAAAGCTTCTGGATCTATACCTTACAAACTCTGAATCCAAAAGGGCTGAACAGGGAAATAGACTGGCCGATTTGACCTGATACTAATGTTATTTTTCTATAACCCCCTTCTTCTAGATTTACTAAGGAAACGTGATTTCTGCACCATCTTGTCTATCTATAGTCGTGCACCAGGAGGGTAAGATTCTGTAGTATATGGTGGTTTAATATGTGGATTCTTTAGCATAGACATATAGTTATACCAATATGATAAATGTATATACAGTGCCTACAAGTAGTATTCAACCCCCTGCAGATTTAGGTGGTTTGATAAGATGCAAATAAGTTAGAGCCTTCAAACTGCAAATGAGAGTAGGATTTATTAACAGAAGCATAAATCTTACAAACCAAAAAGTTATGTTGCTCAGTTTAATTTTAATAAATTTTAAACATAAAAGTGTGGGTCAATTATTATTCAACCCCTAGGTTTAATATTTTGTGGAATAACCCTTGTTTGCAATTACAGCTAATAATCGTCTTTTATAAGACCTGATCAGGCCGGCACAGGTCTCTGGAGTTATCTTGGCCCACTCCTCCATGCAGATCTTCTCCAAGTTATCTAGGTTCTTTGGGTGTCTCATGTGGACTTTAATCTTGAGCTCCTTCCACAAGTTTTCAATTGGGTTAAGGTCAGGAGACTGACTAGGCCACTCCATCACCTTGATTTTTTCCCTCTTGAACCAGGCCTTGGTTTTCTTGGCTGTGTGCTTTGGGTCGTTGTCTTGTTGGAAGATGAAATTATGACCCATCTTAAGATCCTTGATGGAGGAGCGGAGGTTCTTGGCCAAAATCTCCATGTAGGCCGTGCTATCCATCTTCCCATGGATGCGGACCAGATGGCCAGGCCCCTTGGCTGAGAAACAGCCCCACAGCATGATGCTGCCACCACCATGCTTGACTGTAGGGATGGAATTCTTGGGGTCGTATGCAGTGCCATCCAGTCTCCAAACGTCACGTGTGTGGTTGGCACCAAAGATCTCGATCTTGGTCTCATCAGACCATAGAACCTTGAACCAGTCTGTCTCAGAGTCCTCCAAGTGATCATGAGCAAACTGTAGACGAACCTTGACATGACGCTTTGAAAGTAAAGGAACCTTACGGGCTCGTCTGGAACGGAGACCATTGCGGTGGAGTACGTTACCTATGGTATTGACTGAAACCAATGTCTCCACTGCCATGAGATCTTCCTGGAGCTCCTTCCTTGTTGTCCTTGGGTTAGCCTTGACTCTTCGGACAAGCCTGGCCTCGGCACGGGAGGAAACTTTCAAAGGCTGTCCAGGCCGTGGAAGGCTAAGAGTAGTTCCATAAGCCTTCCACTTCCAGATGATGCTCCCAACAGTGGAGACAGGTAGGCCCAACTCCTTGGAAAGGGTTTTGTACCCCTTGCCAGCCTTGTGACCCTCCACGATCTTGTCTCTGATGGCCTTGGAATGCTCCTTTGTCTTTCCCATGTTGACCATGTATGAGTGCTGTTCACAAGTTTGGGGAGGGTCTTAAATAGTCAGAAAAGGCTGGCAAAAGAGATAATTAATCCACATATGTGAAGCTCATTGTTCTTTGTGCCTGAACTACTTCTTAATACTTTAGGGGGACCAAACAGAATGCTGGTGGTTTGAGGGGTTGAATAATAAATGACGCTCTGAATTAACTTTTAACGCTTTAAAAAAAAAAAAAAAAAAAAAAAATTTAAAAATCTTTTTGGGTGCAGTGCATTTCCCACTTCCAGGCTGATCTACAGTCCAAATGTCACAATGCCAAGTTAATTCCGCATGTGTCAACCACCTAAATCTGCAGGGGGTTGAATACTACTTGTAGGCACTGTATGTATGGACTATGGGTTGGGACCCCCTGTGTTTTTTCAGGCAACTTTTTCTCCACAGGACGCTTCCTCCACAAGAAATAGTACTACATATACCAAGTGGGAACATCACCTAAGGGACATGCAATCTAATAATGTTTGTCGCTTTTCTCATAAGAAGATTGTAATGAAACACAGTTGGCTCCGATCTCTCTGTATAAGTATATAGGGTTTTCGGTTTATATGTATTTATTCTGACACATATGTATTTGCTGTATATATGTATTTACTCTTGGTATTCATGTATTCACTCTAGTCTGAGGTGGATTAGTAACTTAAACCAACCCTTGATCCTTTACAAAACACCTATGCACAATTATCATAAACTATCTACATAAACACATAATTTTCAGAACAGCTCAGGCACTTTCCTACTATAGAGTGGATATACACTAACATATGGCCAAAACTAACTTAATTCTTGCTAAATCGCCATTAACTAGATCCACCATAACTTCCTCCCTGTATCTCCACTATTATCAGGGCATTCTGCCAGTGCAGTCACCGTTTGTGACGCACTTCCACCCCTCTGAAAACAATCACTATGGGAACTAGGGAAGAAACAAGTGCATGCACTCCCGGTGACGCACTTCCGGCTGTATTGCGCATGCGCCGGCGTCCACGGCGATATCCGGTCTGCTCCCATTTAGAGCGGCCGGAACAGCCGCTGGAGCGCCGGCTTAATGAAATACCCAGCACTGGGCCACAAACCTAATGAAATAAGGTGAGCACAAGATGGGAAGTTATAATGAGTGGGATAATAGGCAGCCTGTATATCAATGTATATGAGCTAGAAACTGATGGTTTCCATATAAGGAAGTAGCCTAGTTACCTATGTAGAGTAATGAGACTGTAAAGCATTACCTACAGATAGATTTTAAAGCATATGATAGCACTATCTATGAACACCATACCTACAAATATAGGAACCCTCTTGATATATTGCATCCTCTCCTATTTCCAGACACCCCAGAACAGGGTCTAAGGAGTACTACTGTTCTACCAACCCCAAAGGTAACCTGATTTAATGAGATATAACCATGTTTATACCAAATGACTAAATGACTAGTAAGGTTGCTAAAATACTTTATATGGTTTGAAACAGCTGGAATTTCCAGTGGGACCAGCACGACCCAAACAAGTTAGGAGTCTATGTGAAAAAAGAGGGTAATCAAACCTAAACCTATTCTAGAACTTAATCACCTCCCTACTCATGCTCACGTTTCCTTAATCTATGTTTACATTAATACCTGAAGGGCTATGACTATCTCTCTTGAATAGACCCCCACTCTCTCTTGCTAAGTGCAAATATATCATAGAAGCACCTCTTTCTCATAGAACCTGAACCTTTCATAACACAGGTGACACCTGTTTTGGGATTGTCATTGTGAATTGTATACACTGTAAATATTGCTCACATGTACTGATCATGTCCTGTATATATTTTATAA
This sequence comes from Allobates femoralis, assembly GCA_033576535.1. Lineage (NCBI taxonomy): Eukaryota > Metazoa > Chordata > Amphibia > Anura > Aromobatidae > Allobates > Allobates femoralis. Next base: position 264,317,590 of record JARQOC010000004.1, read on the forward strand.
CCTGCAGCAACTACCGTGATCAAGGTCCGGGAAGGACCGAAACGTTGGTTTCTCGCTGCTCTTAAATAAACAAGACCCTAATTTTTTTGCAAACCTACATATGAGTGTGCGATTGTCTCTTCTTCTCAAAACAGTATACAGACATTACAGCAAGGGATTGCAAATAATTCTTTTTTTAGATAAAACATGGTTTAAAATTAGCAGGGAAATGTTTTACCTTAAAAATAATCCTGTGATCCTGTGCTCTAATATCTGTATACTCTTTTGCATTCTTCCCTGCTCAGGATCAAATCTTGCTCCCTGTACGGTCAGACACGGCCATTTTACTGTATATAGCAGGGGCACATTTACAAGCTAGCTCCTCATGAAATGTCTAGTTATATAGGTACGTAAAACCATCCAGTCCTGGGGATTTTCCCTAAGGAAGTTCTTTAATTGTATCCAGCACCTCCTTTTTTATAATTTCTCTATTGATCGTTGTTAAGGCCTCTTCATCTAGAGTGGGCAGTGAACATGAATTTAGATAACTTTTGAGTCTTTCAGATCTAATGTACGGATCAAAAGGTAAGGTAGAAGGCAGAAAGTAAAGGCCCTGTTACACGGGGAAACATCTCCGGCAACATCGCCGGCAACTCACGGGAGCGTGCACATTTTTAGCTGCTAGCCAACATCGCTGTGCTGCTGTTACAATGGGAGACTTCACCAGCAACGCAGCAGCGATGCTGAAAGCAGCTATCACTGCCAGGGTTAAATACAACCCTGGCAGCGATCATTAACATTGGACTGAATGAGGAAAGTTGCTTTCAACATCGCAGTTGCGGTGTCACACTGGGCAATTCTGCCATATCGCCTGAGCAACACCGCCTGGTTTCAGGACATATTCCTGAAACCAGGCAATGTTGCTCAAGCAACTATTGCCGTTGATATCAGCCTGTTACACAGGGCAATGCACTGGCGATGTTACTGCAACTTCGCCACGCCCCTGAGTTGCCGGCGATGTTGCTGGAGATGTTTCCCCGTGTAACGGGGCTTAAAGGCAACAATAATACTTTCCAAAAATGTCCACTTTTTTTTGAGGATCATAAATACAGATGAGCAAACCTTTTGATGTTCGGATTTGACTTTGTTCGCTGAACGGACATATGTTTGCCGACTTGTTGAGCGAACAGTCCGCCGAACGTCCGAACCCCATTCAAATGAATGGGTCCAAAACCTGCCAAACACAGCTCAAACCGTTTTACAGTGGAGCATTGCTGTTTTCACACAGACATTAGCTTCCTAAAGTATTACTTACCAAACTTGAGCGCTGCTGTCACCATGCTTCCAGAGTTCCAGGCCTACTCATGAATGTCATTGCCTTCCCCTCTTCATTGGTTAATGTCAGATTTAGACCCACCCTCTGTGACTGTGTGTGTGATTGGTTGCCAAAACTGAAAAAAAATAGAAAAAATGGGCGTTTGCTTTGCAGTATTTTTGGTTGCCAGCCAGGTACTACTAAGCAGCTGGCGCCAGGAATCCTCAGCATGGGGAAGCCCAAGTGTTCTACTCCCCACTGTGAACTGCAACCAATAGTTACCCCAGAAAATGGCACATTCATTACAAAAGCCAATCTACCCGCCTCTTCCAGCTGCTTTGTGGGGTTGGCGGACTGGGTAATAAACGGCTAATGACAGCTATGTATTGCCAGCTGGCACTAAGCCCGAGGTTCCTAATGTTGGGTCAATGTTAGACCTAGCCATTAAGAACCTCAAAGTAAGTAGTAAATAATACACCAGACTGAGAAAAATAGTTTTATTGGTAAAAATGGCATACAAGCCTCATTCAAAACTTTCTAACTCCCTCAAAACACTCCATTATCCTCAGCAATATCCTCCCATGGTGGGACCGGAAAATGACTGATTTCTGGCTACCGCTGTGAGTGGATGATGTTCACAGTCAGGTTCACCTCAGGTCACAGCTCAGCCTTGTCGCTGTAGTTGACCTGAGATGAACCTGACTGTGACATCACCCGCTCACAGCACCCAGTCGGCTCCTGTTTTTTTCTGCTGGAGGGGGACTTATCCCAATTCTGATAGTTCTCTATGTCAGGAACATAAGTCCTGCTCCAGCAGCAAAAGCGTATAGGGACTTTAATCATTGATTATAATAAAGTTGTGGTTTAAACCATTTGTGCTTCCCCTCATCAGGTCTCCCCACAGTATATGCATGTGTACTTTCATATTCATCAACCTTTTCAGAGAATAAGATAGGGCACAAGCTTTTCTTGTGAGGCGGGTGTCACTTTCTTGCAAGCATGGCTGTTATAAAAGCTGACACTACACTTTAGCACTGCACAGGAAACACACAGAAATTCCATGAATACCTCAATGTAAGCTCCACAGAAAATATGCAGCAGTATTCACACAGTGCTAGAGATGAGCACAGGCCCAGTGCCAGCACCCGGCATACCCGGGCAGGTGTCGGGGCCCTGAAGAAGTGAGAGGGCCCAAAGCTGTCTGTGAGCAAAAACAGTGAGGAGACCCGCTCACAGACAGCTGCCCTCTCTCCGTCTCTCCTGCTCTGCACCGATCTATGCGATTGGTACACAGCAGGAGAGAAAGCCCCGGGAGCTAACCTGATGCGGAAAGACCTACCAGTTTAGTCATGTGACTGATCACATGACTGAAATCAAGGTCCTAGAAGAACCTGCATCAGCTCAACTTCTGTAGCCTCCGTGCAGCTCCCAGCGGCTCCTCTCTCCTGCTGGGCACCGATCAAGAAAAGCTAGATGAGGTAATATGTGTGTGTATCTGTATGTATGTATATGTATCTGTGTGTCTGTATATCTGTATGTATGTGTGTGTATATCTATGTGTGTGTATATTTGTATATGTCTGTATATCTGTATGTGTATGTGTTAATATATCTGTACGTGTCTCTGTTTATCTGTATGTGTGTGTATATCTGAATGTGTGTGTGTGTATACCTGTATGTGTATCTTTATATCTGTATGTGTCTGTATATCTGTATATGTGTATATCTGTATGTGTATGTGCCTGTGAGTATATCTGTATATGTGTATATATCTGTATGTGTGTTTATATCTGTATATATGTCTATGTGTATATCTGTATGTGTATCTGTATGTGCATGTATTGTGCATGTAACAGAGCTGTGTGTGTTTGTATGTGCATGTATTGTACATGTAGCAGAGCTGAGTATAGTGTCCATGTAGCAGAGCTGCATGTGTATCTGTATGTGCATGTAACAGAGCTGTGTGTGTTTCGATGTGCATGTGGCAGAGCTATGTGCGTTTGTATGTGCATGTATTGTGCATGCAGAAGAGCTGTGTGTGTATCTGTATGTGCATGTAACTGAGCTGTGTGTGTTTGTATGTTGTGCAGGTGGCAAAGCTGTGTGTGTTTGTATGTGCATTTATTGTGCATGCAGAAGAGCTGTGTGTGTTTGTATGTGCATGTATTGTGCTGCAGCAGAGCTGTGTGTGTATCTGTATGTGCATGTAACAGAGCTGTGTGTGTTTGTATGTGCATGTAGCAGAGCTGTGTATGTTTGTATGTGCATGTATTGTACACGTGAGCAGAGCTGTGTGTTTGTATGTGCATGAAACAGAACTTTGTGTGTTTTTGTATGTCCATGTATTATACATGTAGCAGAGCTGGGTATGTAGTGGTCATGTAGCAGAGCCTTGTGTGTCTGTATGTGCATGTATGGGGCATGTAGCAGTGCTGTGTGTAAGAATTAAAGGGGCCCACTGAGACTCTTTCACCCGGGGCGCCCAAAAATCTGGGGCCGACCCTGGTTGACAGACTGTAATTGTTACTATTCATTACTCACACGGATAGTACAGTATTCGTGATACTCCTTACTCGGTGAGTATCGCAGGTGCTAGTGAGTGATATGTCGATCGTTATCGATCTGACACAAATTGACAGCTCCCTTCTGTAAACAATGGGTGCTGGCACCTCAGTGAGATCCTCTTGAATGTTAGGGTCTCTATGGGGGCAAGCTGATTTATGCAGTAGAAATGCAAAAAAGCCTGCCCTCCCACCCTGTCCCGTAAAGACTAATTTTATGGCTGAACATGTGTGTCACTAATTGTCTAACGTTAGACTTGCTATTCGGATGAATATGCGAGTATTAAAAACTACTCGTTACGAGTATAGCAAGTGTGAATATTTCGCTACTCGCTCATCATTACGCAGTGCATATTTTCTGCATATTTAGGGAGTATTTTGCACTGATGACATGGGGCTCTGCTGTATTTTTCGTCACCAGCTCAGATACTGCAAGGCAAGTTCAGGCTGTCACTCACCCCAAACTGCCTAGTTTTATTTGGCTGCAAACCAAAAGTATGGGGGAATCCTTTTTTTCTAATTATTTTTTTTAAATAATTTAAAAAAATGATGTGGGGCTTTGCCCTTATTTTTGGTTGCCAGCCAGATACAACTAGGCAGTTGGGGGCTGGAATCCTGAGCATGTGGAGGTGCAAGCATTCTGGGTCCCCACACTGCGAACTGCAGCCCACAGCCACCCCCAGAAAATGCCGCATTCATAGAAGCGCCATTTTCATGCGCTGTATCCATCTCTTCCAGCTGCTGTCTGGTGGTGGCAGACTATGTAATAAAGGGGTTAATGCCAGCTGAACTAAGTCCAAGGTTCCTAATATGTTGACCCGACTGTTGGGTTACTACCTCAAAGTATATCTAATATATAAAGCTGAATATGTGTATGTACTGCATGTCCGGGATTGGCATCTACACCGTCGCAACTACAGCCACAAAATTTTGCACAGTCACACATCTGGACCCCTAAAGCACCATAGGCGATGTTGTGAGGCAAAATTTTAACCCTGCGCGTTCCAGTTCACCAAACAATTTTGTCCCTATCTACTTAATGGAGAAAAAGTGACAGTTACCAGTTGACAGTTGTGAATGAGAGGGGCTTAATGACAGCGCCAAAGACTAACAGCATATACCAGCATATAGTCACTAAGGTGGGGCCCCAACATGGGATGTTCACCACGCACGGGGACATGTATACACACCACACGCACACAAAGAGTAACAGCAAGTGTATAGTTGCTAAGGTGCAGCCCCAACATTGGATACTCACCATGCACCCGAACACACACCACAAAGAGACACACACAACACAGAGACACACATACACCCCCCATGGACACACACACCCTGTAGCGACACATGTACTCACCCCACAGGCACACACACACACCACAAAGAGACACACACAACACAGAGACACACACACACCACACAGACCCCCCCACAGGGACACACACACACACATACACACCCTATAGGGACACATGCACTCACCCCACAGGGCCACACACACACACCACAAAGAAACACACACAATACAGAGACACACACACCACACAGACCCCCCCACAGCGACACACACACATACTAACCCTATAGGGACAAATGTACTCACCCCACAGGGACACACACACACACCACAAAGAGACACACACAGCACAGAGACACACACACCACACAGACCCCCCCACAGGGACACCCCCCACACACCCCCACGGGGACACACACATACCCTATAGCGACACATGCACTCACCCCACAGGGACACACATACACACACCACACAGACACCCCCCACAGGGACACAAACACATACACACCCTATAGGGACACATGCACTCACCCCACAGGGACGCACACACACACACACACACCCCAGGGACACACACACCACACAGACAGATACAGATGTGCACAAATCGCCTCACACAACTCGCCTCATACGTGTGCTATCTTTAATTTCCAAAAATAAACATCTGATTAAAAACAGCCAATGTGCAACACATGTGCCATATAGGGAATTAAGGCAGATGTCAGTCACATGAGCTGCCTATTATGTGTATGTGTGAGGTAATATATACTGCCTGGCCGGGGGGAGGGTTTACTGTTGGCTGGAGATTTATTAGGCTGCCTATAGCAACCAATCACAGCTCAGCTTCTATTTTCCTACAGGTCATTAATATGACATATTCAAATTCTATTTTGTTATAGCTAACAGCAGTTATTTATTAACCCATGTGTAGCCGGGTAGTACAGCTAATATTCTTATATATGTGCTCCTACTATGTACAGTTTCATTTTTGTTTCTGACTGTGCACGGAGTTTTGGTTTGATCCTGCGCAGGGAAGGATGAAATAAAGTATACAGACATTACCTCATGGGATCACAAATATTTCTTTCTTTGAGGTAAAACATTTTGTACAAACAGGCAGAGAAATGTTTTACCTCACAAAAAAGAATCAGCTGTGATCTTGTGCTGTAATGTCTGTATATTTTCTTTCCTTCCTCCCCTGCCCAGGAGAATGTAGTATGATCAGAGTCCTGTGCAAGTTCACCGCAGGGAGAGGAAAGTCTTGTCCTCTGCATAAAAGTGATACCTTTCATTGTAATTCGACTTTGGCTGATAATGAGATGGCTGCTGAAAAGTTATTTTTACAGAACAGGAAGTATCAGCCAGTAAGCTCCAGGGTCTAATTGTAAACTGCAAGATTTCATGATCTTTTAAAAATATATTAGAAATGGACAGTTACAACAAAAAACACCTATCTTTTTATCAAAACAATGTATTCCTTTCTGATTATACATTCCCTTTATAGCTTTAAAAATAGAAACCCTCGCTAAAGAACTGCTCACCTGAGACTTTGTTGACCTGCGTTACCTTTTACCACCCCTTGTTATGTTAAAACTTCCTCAAACACTGTAATTGTTTATTATATAACTGCTTCCTATGTAGTAACTGGAAGTACCATTTCTAGTTTTTGTTATCACTTTACCATTATATTATTATTATTTACTCTAATTAATATTAATATTAATAATTAGTATTATTTACTCTAAATAAAGATTTGAAAAAAAATATATAGAAACCCTAAAGCCCATTTTGCATCCATGCTTTTCCCACTCTAAGCTTGTTACCGCTATTGGTCCAAGTAAAAATGTTTTGAATCAAGTCTGCAATGTACATTGGTATAAGAGTAATCAAACACATTCCTTTCTATGGAAGTCTGTTGTTAATTTGGCCCGATAGCTTTAAATGGATGAATCAACTGCATGGAATGTACTGTAGATGGATTTCTTATATAAATACACAATCTGCTCATCATTTTGGCTCTAAAGTTGTTTCATGTGGCAAACTCAGCTATCCATAATACAATAGTATTGTGAGGACTCGGAGCTTCACAGCTAATTACTGGGGAATTACAAACTATGTCAAGGACGGGAGAAGATTCACACTTGATAATACTGTATGGACAGTCTGTTATGTATTATAATGGAATGTTAAGATGCTTTGTTTATAATTGTCTTTAGTCCAATTGATATTATCCTGCAGAACATATGTAAACCAGACAGACTTCTGTGCATCTTTATTCTTTTATGTGTCCATGATCACTGCTCAACAAAGATGAAAGGTTTAGGTTTAAAATCTTTACTTTTTAAATTGTGTAATTGATTGAGATCAAAATCATCACGTATCATGGGTCAATGAAAGTCAGAGATATCAACTAATTAAAGGCTGAATTATGTCATCCCAAAAATCAAAAAGAAACAATGAAATCACAGCCAGGTCCAATGAGCATGAATTTTACCTCTGCAACTCATAATGTGACCCAGTACTGAGCATGGCTCCGACATGCCTGTATACACTGCCAACAACATCTGGGCATGCTCCTACTGTGGCTGATGTTCCGTTGGGGAAGTCGTGTCCCAGACCTACTGTAGACCAGGGCATAAGTGCATAAGTGAAATCTTAGATGGTCTGTGGTACCACATACGGGTCCTATATGTGTTTCAACCAAAGCTGGGGTGCATGAGGTACTCGGTCACCGGGGCTTCTGTGTGGGATGTCACGGATAGTCGGTATCCCGGTGCCGTGCCTGGCGAACAACTATACCAGGTTTTGTTGGTAAACGGTGGGGGTGAAGGGGTTATTTACAGGGGAACGTGACGCCACCTGTAGAGTCCGGTAAGGTGGTACCGGCGCTGCCAGCCGGCCGCTGAGGCGATGGAGGGGGCAGCAGTGTGTGGTACAGCTCCCCACAGGTGGAGCTTTACCTCAGGGCAGCTACGGTGGTGAGACGGTGAGGGAGGACAGTGATGGAAATGTGGTGCAGTTCTTACCCTTCTGCTGTTGATGTTGATGATGTTAAGTTATTTGAGCTGCGGCAGGAAGAATAACAGAAACCATTTCCAGTTTAACTTTGCTTTACTCGGTACCGGCTGATGACATAACAAAACACGGTACAGTTTGGTTTAGGGTGTTGTTACCAACTCAGGGTTTTTCTTATGGAGTCATTAGATGTTCTCTCTCTGTCTTTCAGGGTTTCTTCTTTATCTAGATCTTCCAGTCTTTCCCACCTTTGAAGAGCTCCCCCGCCAGTCCTACGGTCTGTTTCTAGGAGATAAGGTCTGTCCACTACCCGGTCTGGACAGGGCAACCCGAGACTAAAAAGTTCCCTTCCAGCACCGCAGTAAATGTCTGTCCCTTTTTATTTCTCCTAGTGTCCTGAACCGGTTTTCAGTCCTGAGGGGAGAGGTACCTTTGTGGTGCTGTCAGCAACCTGTTTCTGTTGGGCCTGCAGCTCGTCGGTTTTGCAATCAGGGCTGAACTCCTGGCTGCCTCGGTCGTCCGTGTCACCGGTGTCCCCTCAACATGACCAGCTGGCTCCTACCAGTCCTGGTCCGTTGCCATCTGTCCTGGGCCCCCACATAAAGATGGGGTACCCTCCACTCAGCTGGGCTGCCAGGCTTGACCACTCTGTCTGCCTTCCCAACGCCGTCTGAGGTAAATTCTCAACTGTCACTCTACTCTATCCTAAGCTCTGCCCCCACCTGTGGAACCTACTATATTACAGTTCCCCCTACTCTAAGTGGTGCGGTCCTAAGTGAGTGCTAAAAATAGACTCCATAAGGTTTGAATCCTAACCTAGCAACTTACAATAATATTACATATAAATATTAAATGCAATACCACTCTGTGGCGCATACCCGCAGGGGCGCCACATATGCCCCAGGAAAAAAACAGCACTCTAGATAAATACACATGTATTCACCTCATTTCACCCCACCCCAAAAAGTGCATATAAATTACATGGAAAAAAAATATAGAAATAAGATCATCAATACTTCTAAATAACACAGTCATATAGTTACCAAATAAAAAATAATTAACATATTGTTATTGAACAAAGTTCAATATACTAAGACCAATATACCAATAGTAGCATATTCAAAATATCACCACACCATGACTAAATATTATCACCACATAGTGATGGTAATCACATTATTCTCATTGTTAGCAAAAACCACAGTATTAACACTAATATTACTATCAGTGCCTTTATATGAAGGAGCTCTGTAGATAGTATATATATATATCCAGCACAGGTAAATCCAGTGATTCATCAGTGAAATTTCCAATTGAAGTAATTCATTTTCACTTTTATTCTTCACCAGGAGCAGACAGATAAGACTTTATATAGCCATGACTCGTCTCTAAAAAAAAAAAATAGGTAAAACACAGACATCTACGGCTGCTCACTTTTAGAGCTCCCTCCCCAATTTTCCCCCAATTCTACACTCCACTGAATGATGAAGAAGAGTGTCATAGTACTGTGGCTCTTCATAGCAGAAGAGGTCTTGAATTGTAACGCCACTTATTGGAAATAGGAGCCACGTGTAAAAGGATGAAGAGGGTGGATCGAGGAACGCGATGCCGTCAGGAATCAATATCTGAGCAAATCCCAGATATCATATTTCCAAATATTTTATTGTTCTCAATGCGTTTCATGGGCCCACTTCTTCAGGAGATAAAATCATATGCTGAGATATTGTTTCCTGACGGCAGTGCGTTCCTTCATCCAACCTTGAAAACATCCTTTTACACGTTGCTCCTATACTACTCAGGTGGTTCGCTGCAGCCGAATATGTTTGGATAGTGGTTGTGTCTCACACAACCCTTTAAGGTGAGTGGTCTTGACACCATCCCAGGACAGTCTATGAAGGGAGCATGATCAGAGGCCACAATAACAGTAAGGCTACTTTCACATTACGATTTTTAGGGAGCTGATGCTGTCCGATATAAATCGGACAGCATCGGCTCCCTTCTGATGCCTGGAATCGGATGCCAAATAGGCATCCGATTCCGGCATTAAATCGGAGCCTCCGGGCTGAAAAAAAGAAAAAAAAAAAAGTTCATGCTCACCTCCCCCCGAGCCCCCGTCGTCTCCCGCCATCACCTGGTGGCTCCCGCAGGCTCCCGGTGTCTGCAGAGGTCTTCTTCTGCTGTACACAGGACCTGCGGTGATGTCACAGTCACGTGACACCAGGTTACAGCATGGTAACCCGCGGTCACATGACTGTGACATCACCGCAGGTCCTAGACTTCAGTAGAACACCTCTGCAGACAGCGTGAAGACACCGGGAGCCACCAGGAGACGGCGGGGGCTCGGGGAGAGGTGAGAATAAAATGGTTTTTTTTTTAACCCCTTCTCTCCCAGTTTGGAGAAGTTTTACTGTACTGAGCATGCTCAGTACAGTAAAATCGGGTCCTAGGAGACATCAGATGTTTCCTCGGACCCTTCTCCATAGGGCCCCATGTTAAGTTGATCGGGTCGGATCGGATGTGCACTAAATGCCATCCGATTTGGTCCGATCCAATCCTGTCAGATTTTATTTTCGGTGCAAAAATCGGAGCAGGCTCCGATTTTTGCACCGTTAAAACAATCGGACAGAATCGGATCGGACCAAATCGGATGGCATTTAGTGCACATCCGATTTGGTCCAATGCCCATAGGGCTGCATGGGGCCAAATTCGGATCCGATGCTGTCCGATTTTGTTCGGACAGCATCGGATCTGAAAAATCCGTAGTGTGAAACCAGCCTTACACACAGGGTTGATATTTCCGTACCATTACTGATGTTGCAGTTATAGTCCAGGAAACAGTCTTTGATGTTACAAGCCCGGGTGGTCTGGAAGCAGTTCGGGATCTCCACACCCTGCGAGTTGTGAGGCCTCCCTATGGTTCTGTGTCTATTTTGGTCCTAGACTGCATGAAGCTAGGCCCTGACCCTCTCCTGCTGACTTCACCTGTATGGCAGGCGGCGGGAGCCCTGTTGCTGGGCATCGCTGAGCTCTACTAAATGGCTGTGCCTTCAGGCGCTGCTGTGGCCAGGAGATCTGGAGTCTTTCTGGCCTCCGGTCTTTACTGCTGGGCGGTTAGTTCCCTTACAGTCTCGGATGCCAGTGTCCGGGTTCAGCACTGTTCCTTTTCGGACGAACCGGTATGGTTCCACTTCTCTGGCTACTACTCTTTGCCTCTGACCCTCGCACTTGGTCCCTCACACTGGCTAACGGCTCTCACTGGTACGGGCTTAGCGCAGTCACCAGGACGTCTTCACAGTCCTCTCTGGAACTGAACTGCTGACTCCACCTCCAGGCTTGAATTTTATAGGGGACCTCACCTGAACTTGGATTGTAGAGCTCCCCATTCAGGTCTAGAGTGGAAGGTGTTATTTGTGGGTTTACCTGGTGTGGAGATCCTTCTCTGCCCCAGATGTATCTGTGGCAACCGAACCCTGGGGTACCACAGTAACATCAAGCACCATTTGCAATGGATAGGATGACACCAACTGCTGGCCTCCAATAGCTAGTATAGAGGGATAGTAATGCTATCTACTCTTCAATATATCTCAGCTGAATATGTATCCTAGGATGCTGATCTAGCTAACATTAATGCTGGCACCACTTTGTGCCCTTATTCCATAGCCCAGGTCATACTCCCTGTGACTGCTTTCATTATGACCTTGTGTGGTGCTACTTGGCAGTGTTGAACAACTGATACATAATTTCCCAGAGGTCCTCAATTGGATTGAGTTTTGAAGAACTTGAGAGTCAGTCAATGAAATTAATGTAGCCCACTAGAGATCATTTGGAAGGGCTTCAGAAGTGTTCTTTCTGTTTGTATTACCACAAAGGTACAGATCTCGGTTGACCCCAGTTCTACTGTTGAATTGATGCCCTTCTACCTGTCTTTATAATGATCTAATACTTGCATATGAGACCTTTTTGCCACAGCATGAATGTCATTCTCGAGTAGCTGGCCTACTTGTGCAATTTTATTGGTCTTCAAATAAAACCTTGTGCTACCAGTAGTGATAAGAACAATAGCAAAATGCAAAGCTAAAGACCTCGATCAGGAAGAATAAGGAAGTATTAGCTGTCTGTGGCAACCTCCTGTAAAACCATTCAATTTTTTGCTTTATCTCATTGTTGTCTCTCCAGTTCCCCTTTCATTTCCCCCAAAGTAGGTGAAATTGATTCACAATCACTTCTGCGTTCTAAGTGGAAAAATTGATATTTATGAGATTTAGCTAATTAGAGGTTATATACTGTTATGTGCAAATACTTTCTGAGCAGTGTACACTAGTGGCCCTCGTCCTATATCAAGATTGGTGTTTAGTTTGATAATATGATTTGTTTTAAGGCAAAATTGTTCTCAGGCAAATATAACATTGTTATTAAATATTTAGTACGCTTATTCCAAATCCTTAGTTGCTCCTACTTTCAAACTTTTCATCTGTAGGGGTATTCCCCTTGAAGTAATACATGCCTATAATTGTAGTTCTGATAATTCTGAATGCTGCTGCCTTCACCACTCTCATGAACTAGCATGTCTCCATTCCTGCACTGCCTCCATCTTCTACAGCCCCTGAGGAATCTCCTTTGCAGCTATTAATGCTGACAGGCAGTTGTTGCTGTCATTCTCTGTCTTGCAGACTGTGATGTATGTGCTTTCCTTGTACTCTAATATAACCTGTATAATTTTCATCGTCCACCCAGTAGACCCTGACATGGGTGCTTTGTACACTCTGCCCATTCTGATACAAAGATTGGCAGCAGGATTTGACTGGTTAACAGCAGTGGGCGGTTCTCGATCCACCTACCGCTGTTAGAGGCACATGTCAGCTGATTAGCCGACATGTGCAGGAAAAGATTGGGGCTCAGTGTGTGAGCCCACATCAAAGTCAAGAACACATTCTTTGACGTACCATTACGTCAAAGATCTCAAAGGGGTAAGGCTACCTTCACATTACGATTTGTGAGGGAGCCGATGCTGTCCGATAAAATCGGACAGCATTGGCTCCCTTCTGATGCCTGGAATCGGATGTCAAATAGGCATCCGATTCTGGAAGAAAATCGCTGCCTCCGGGATGAAAAAGAAAAAAAAATGTATATGCTCACCTGTTCCCGAGGCCCCCGCAAGCTCCGGTGTCCTCCCGATGTCTCCAGAGGTCTTCTTCTTCTGAAAAGGACCTGCCGTGATGTCACAATCACGTGACCGCCTGTTAACATGGTGTAACCTGCGGTCACGTGATTGTGACATCACGGCAGGTCCTGTTGAGAAGAAGACCTTTGGAGACACCGGGAGACACCGCGTGCCTGCGGGAGACGGCGGGGCCTCGGGGACAGGTGAGAATACATATTTTTTTTTCTTAACCCCTGCTGGAGCAGTTTTACTGTACTGAGCATTCTCAGTACAGTAAAATCGGGTCCGAGGACACATCAGATGTTTCCTCGGACCCTGCTCCATAGGGCCCCATGTTAAAAACATCAGGCCGGGTCGGATGTGCACTAAATGGCATCCGATTTGGTCCAATCCGATTTTGTCCGACTTCACTTTTGGTGCAAAAATTTTTGCACCGATAAAAAAATCGGACAGAATCGGATCGGACCAAATCGGATGGCATTTAGTGCACATCCGATTCGGTCCAATGCCCATAGGGCTGCATGGGGGCCAAAATTGTTCCGATGCTGTCCGATTTTTATCGGACAGTATCAGAAATTAAAAATTCGTAGTGTGTAGGCAGCCTAAAATAATTAAAATTAGTAAAAAAAAAAAGACTGCGGTAAAACTGTCATTACAATAATTGCAGAAAGCAAAAATGAAATTGCATTTCACCATGTTTGAAGAAAGACAATCAATACATGTTAAGCTTAGCTGAAATGCCATAAGCGATTACAAGAAATCTATGTTTCTGTCTTGAATGCTTAACCGTAAACACCTCATATTCATGTGAAATGTGGGCAACAATGAATAATTCAGTGGGAGAAATGCCACAAATCAGTTTATGTCTGTTTTTATTTTTATTGGCAAGATACTCTGGCAGCAGGAGGAAAATGGTTGGAATATGCTTGAAGCCTCATGATTCATCATTGGCTTGCTGAACTGAAGCAGTAGTCATCAGATATTATTAGCATCAATTGATGCTAACAGGGCAGGACCCGGTATTGTGTCTGTACTCTTCATTTAGCTGAATCCTCACAAGTTTTAAAGTTTAAACATTGTCTGGGGGCATACATTGCCAAGAAGTTAAATTACTGTTTTGTATATTCAGAATTAAAAAAAAATGTTCAAATGTTGTATGTCTGACTATACTATTAGATAGGATGCTCTTACATGTTTGATTAATGTTAGAAAATACTGTCACTATTGGCCTGACAAAGAGAAATGTCTGGCAGGAAAAATAAGGATTAGGCTAGGGTCACACTTACCAGGGCACTTACATTAGACGGATGCCGTTAGACGGATGCAGAGGCAAGCTTGCAGTAACGGCCAGCGTTAACGTCGGGTGCTGCGAGCAAATGCTGCTCCATAGTAACTCGATGTTTACCTTGGATGCAGCCACACAGGAAGCCCCAGGAACTGCGCTTTAGCACAGCGCACAGGAAGACGCTGACAACATTGTCCTGTGCGCTCTGATAAAGCGCAGTTCCTGGGACTTCCTGTGTGGCTGCATCCAAGGTAAACATCGAGTTACTATGGAGCAGCATTTGCTCACAGAACCCGACGTTAACGCTGGCCGTAACTGCAGGCTTGCCTCTGCAGTAAAGGCATCCGTCTAACGTAAGTGCCCTGCTAAAGCCCCCATCACACATAACGAGATCGTTAGCGAGATCGTTGTTAAGTCCCAGATTTTGTGACGTAACAGCAATCTCGCTAACGATCTCGTTATGTGTGAAACTTAGCAGCATTCAGGCCCCTGCTGTGAGATCGCCGATCGTTACAAAGTGCTCTGGGTGATTTTTAGGTCGTTGGTTTCCCGCTGGGAACGCTGCATCACTGTGTTTGAAAGGGACAGCGACCAACGATCTCAATACTACACCCAAGAGTGACAATTCCCAACAACCTCCTATCATTCCAGATCGTTGCTGATGAGATCTGACTGTTTGACATCTCACTAGCGATCCCAAAGTGACGCACCAGCGGTCTCTAAGGGTCTTTATTGTTGTTGGGATTACTGTTGCGTCGTTGTGTGTGACGGGAGCTTAAGCGTGACCTGAGCCTTAGGCATGTTGGATTTTATCACCTGCCTGGTAGTGTATTTCCGTCTCCCCAATTAAATAAACGTCCAGGCAGAACGTAATGGAACGTGGATAAGATACGTTGCCTTGAAAAAGTACAGTATTCATACCCTGTGAACATTTCCAATTTTTTTCATTTTACACCCACAAACGTCAACCTTTTTTATCCAATTGCTTGAGTGCAACTGATATTGTGATAATATACAGAGGGTACGGAAAGTATTCAGACTCTTTAAATTTTTCAGTCTTTGTTTCATGGCAGCCATTTGGTAAATTCAAAAAAGTTCATTTTTTTCTCATTAATGTACACTCTGCACCCCATCTAGACTGAAAAAAAACAGAAAAGTAGAAATTTTTGCAAATTTATTAAAAAAGAAAAACTGAAATATCACATGGTCATAAATATTCAGACCCTTTTCTCAGTATTGAGTAGAAGCACTCTTTTGAGCTAGTACAGTCATGAGTCTTCTTGGGAATGGTGCAATAAGTTTTTCACACCTGGATTTGGGGATCCTCTGCCATTTTTCCTTGCAGATTATCTCCAGCAACGTCAGGTTGGATGGTGAAGGTTGGTGGACAGCCATTTTCCGGTCTCTCCAGAGGTGCTCAATTGGAATTAGGTCAGGGCTCTGGATAGGCCAGTCAAGAATAGTCACAGAGTTGTTCTGAAGTCACTCCTTTGTTATTTGAGCTGTGTGCTTAGGGTCATTGTCTTGTTGGAAAGTGAACCTTTGACCCAGTCTGAGGTCCAAAGTACTCTGGAAGAGGTTTTCATCCAGTCCATCTCTGAGCAGTGCCTGGTATTCTCCACACAAACCGCTTAGAATTATCACCAAAAAGTTCTATCTTCATCTCATCAGACCAGAGAATCTTATTTCTCATAGTCTGGGAGTCCTTCATGTGTTTATTTTTAGACTCTATGCAGGCTTTCATATATCTTGCACTGAGGAAAGGCTTTTGTCGGGCCACTCTGCCATAAAAGCCCAACTGGTGGAGGGCTGCAGGGATAGCTGACTTAGTGGAACTTTCTCCCGTGTCCCTACTGCATTTCTGGACCTTAGCCACAGTGATCTTGGGGTTCTTCTCTACCTCTACCACCAAGGCTCTTCTCCAATGATTGCTCAGTTTGGCTGGACAGTTCAAAACGTCTTCCATTTAAGGATTGTGGAGGCCACTGTTTTCTTAGGAACCTTGAATACTGCAGAAATTATTTTGTATCATTGGCTAGATCTGTGCATTGCCACAATTCTGTCTATGAGCTCCTTGGGCAGTTCCTTTGACCTCATGATTCTAATTTGGTCTGGCATGCACTGTGAGGTCTTATATAGAAGGCGTGTGTCTTTCCAAATCAAGTCCTATCTGTTTAATTAAACACAGCTGAACTCTAATGAAGTAGTAGAACCATCTCAAGGAGGATCAAAAGGAAATGGACAGCATGTGACTTAAATACAGGGGCGGACCTACCGTGGTGCTGGTGCAGCTGCACCAGGGCCCCGACCAGCTAGGGGTCCCCTCAGGCACCTGTAGGGGACCCCTGCACCTCCCTGCAGGGGAACCTGGGCCTCCAGCTGCCCCCTGCAGACCGTGATAGTGTGTCAGAGGAGAGGAGAGGTGAAGTGAGGGAAGCTCACTCCACTCCTCACAACTGCCGCCATGGCTCCCTGGTCTGTAATGTGCTGGAGATGCAGGTAGCAGCTTTCCACCCCCGACTCCTCACCTGGGACAGCAGCTGCAGCATCGGGGTCCTTCAGGCTCTAGTTCCGCCACTGCTTAAATTTGAGTGTCTGAGCAAAGGTTCTGAATACTAATGACCATGTGATATTTCAGGTTTTTTTGTACTAAATTTGCAAATTCTTAATTTCTGTTGTTTTTCAGTCATGATGTGGTGCAGAGTGTACATTAATGAAAAAAAAATGAACTTTTATTGAATTTACCAAACGGCTGCAATGAAACAAACAGTGAAAAATTCAAAGGAGTCTGAATACTGTCTGTACCCACTGTATATTGTTTAAGATTTAAGATCTAGCGCTTACTAAAATGACAGCCCACTTGGAATTACTACCCAATCACTTTATGAAAAAACGTCAATTTATTTTTATCATCTAAAAACACAATACTTTCATTTTGTTAAAATACATGAAGTGCTTTAAAATATCTTTAAAATATCAGGTTGCTTCCTTGATGGTTTCGGTTGTTTACATGGGGTCTTCTCTTAAAGTTGCTATGCTATTCTTTTTGACTTGATGTCGTTATCTGGAGAAGATAATGTAAAGGAAGTTTGTTTGGGCATATACTTCTTTTTATAGAGTTCACTAATTGGTTAAACACCAGACTCACCTGGTGAGTTGCTGTTGTTG
Source organism: Allobates femoralis (assembly GCA_033576535.1). Lineage (NCBI taxonomy): Eukaryota > Metazoa > Chordata > Amphibia > Anura > Aromobatidae > Allobates > Allobates femoralis. The sequence continues at coordinate 264,335,373 of JARQOC010000004.1, forward strand.
CACACAAATATGTCTCTAGTTGTACTTGTCTGGTGAGACCTGTTTGGGAACACCCTTATGATTAGTTATGTGTGAAATGGTTAAAACATCTTCATACAAATGGTTATTATACACACCTTGTATGTTCTCTGTTTAGTCCTGGATCTGTTTGTTCTGTGGAAAATATGCTTTTGCCACTAGTTAGAAAGACATGGTATAATTATATTGCCTTTGCTGCAGATACTCAAACTTTAAATGTTGTTGACATTACCTAATTCCATTGTTTGTTCAGTGCACACTTCGTAGTTGTAGCCTGCAATTGTAATGCCCATAGTGTGTAGTCACTGCTTGTAACCTAAGTGGCTGTACTCACTGTTTGCCATAAATGTAAATAGTTAAGTCCTCTGGAACGGCTTTCTGATTCCCCGCGGTGCAGACAGGTCAGGAGGAGTTCGCGCTCACTGCGGCCGACAGTAGCATGTGGCTTCCTGGTTTGCTGACGTCACCGAACGTGACTGGGCTGTTGCTAGGGGATGTCTTAGCGTCCGTCTGTCTGGGGCTGACAGCTAGTGCTGGTTGCATAGGATGGGTGGGGTCTACGCGTTTCGTAGGTGTCGCCCTACTTCGTCAGGATACCCGCCCACCTATACTCATCTCTTTTATGTAGCAGGACGGACGGACGGAGCACCGCGGAGCACCGAGGAGCAGCGCTGATCAGAAGACCGGGATGGTAAGAGAAGCGGGGGGGGGGCCCTTGCAAGGGGGGGGCGAGTGCCAGCATTTGGGGGCTGCTGGGGACCCCCACGGGGCTGCTGGGGACCCCCTGGGGGCTGCTGGGTACCCCCTGGGGGCTGCTGGGGACCCCCTGAGGGCTGCTGGGGACCCCCAGGGGGCTGCTGGGTACCCCCTGGGGGCCTGCTGTATACCACTGGAGCTGCTGTCTACTACCACTGGGGCTGCTATATACTACCACTGGGGCTGCTATATACTACCACTGGGGCTGCTGTATACTACCACTGGGGCTGCTATATACTACCACTGGGGCTGCTGTATACTACCACTGGGGCTGCTATATACTACCACTGGGGCTGCTATATACTACCACTGGGGCTGCTATATACTACCACTGGGGCTGCTGTATACTACCACTGGGGCTGCTGTATACTACCACTGGGGCTGCTGTATACTACCACTGGGGCTGCTGTATACTACCACTGGGGCTGCTATATACTACCACTGGGGCTGCTATATACTACCACTGGGGCTGCTGTATACTACCACTGGGGTTGCTATATACTACCACTGGGGCTGCTGTATACTACCACTGGGCCTGCTGTATACTACCACTGGGAGGCCTGTATACCACTGGGGGGGCCTGTATACCACACTGCTGGGGGCTGTATACCTGTGCTGGGGTCCACCCTCGGCTTATACACGAGTCAATAGGTTTTTCCAGATTTTTGGGGCAAAAGTAGGGGGGTCGGCTTATACACGGGTCGGCTTATACACGAGTATATACGGTATTGTGTTTTTAGATGATAAAAATAAATTGACGTTTTTTCATAAAGTGATTGGGTAGTAATTCCAAGTGGGCTGTCATTTTAGTAAGCGCTAGATCTTAAATCTTAAACACTATGCCAACATTGAAGATTATACACACACGGATTATCTTCATAGATTTTTTTTTTAGTTAAATTTGTTTTTATTAGGCATAACAACATTGGTACAGAAGTTATGTTACCAAAACATATAGCAACATAATCAGAGAACATCAATCAGTGTAGTATAACATTTAAACATATTGATTCGTGGAGTAAAGTAGACCCCATATATTATTCATATAAATGGTATTGACTTCTTCAAGTGTCAGGGGTATTGCTTTAGTAACGTCAGCATCTGTATTCTTCAATGTTGGGAAACTTGCACATTTCTATATAGAGTGAGGTAGAGAAAAGGAGTATGAGAAGGAAAGGTAGAAAGGGGAGATTAGGGTGGGGGTGTGCTGCGAACTTAGACCTTACACATCCAAGCATATTTCTAAGATTGGAGAAGTTGTAGCCTTATTGGAGTACCCATTCCTCTAGTTCCGGCGAGTCTCTAAACAATAGCCATGAGGCCCATTGATCACAATAGCGCTGTATAGCTGAATCCGTGTGTACTGTTTGCGAGAGAAGGTCCTCCATCCTGCATATGACATTCATCTCAGCTACCAGTTCACTACGTGAGGGAGGTCTAGTGCGGCCCCACCACCTGGGTATGAGGCGTCTAGCAGCCGTCAAGAAGTGGCGTAGTAGTCCTTTCTTAAACTGAGCTAGGGACATGGAAGTCATGTTTAGCAGGGCTATTTCTTCCGTGAGATCAATCTGGTGGCCCGAGACTTTGATGTATAAGTCGCGGACTGCTTGCCAAAATGGTGTAATTAAATGGCAACTCCACCAAATGTGTGTATAGGTACCAGTTGCATTCTGGCACCTCCAACATTTGTCGGATGCCTCTGGGCAAATTCTTTTCACCATCGCCGGGCACCTGTACCATCTCGCCACCACCTTGAAATTACGCTCTTGTGACAGAGCCGATGTCGATGCCTTGTTGGTAAGGACATAAGCCTTCTCCCACTGGAGATCGGACAAGTCCCTTCCCAGTTCTTTTTCCCATGCACTTCTGTAGCGTGGCAGATCAGGAGCATTAGCGTCTGATATATCTCTGAGAATGTTGTAAAGCGTCGAAATGGCGTGTGGTGTTTTAGTTCCTGAGGAACACATGTGTTCAAAAGGTGTCAGTTGGCGCGTCAATGAGTTTAGTGGTAGTGAGTGTATGAAACTTTGCAGTCTGGCGTAAAGTAGCCATGTGTCTCCTGGTGGTTGGGTTGAGGGGAACAGGCTATCCAACGAACGTAATCCATTTACGTCTAGATAATCTTTGATGGTAGGGTGGGAGGTTTTCAGGATCCCTAAGAAGGAAATCCTATTGTTGTCTACTTCAAATATAGGGTTGCTATAAATGGGAGTCATGGGGCCAGGATGCGTGGTCAATCGCATTGTTTTGTTCTGTAGAGCAAATGAGGAGGCAATCTGCGTTATTAAAAAGGAGGCAAAACGCCCCTTGAAGTGTTGGGGGATCCACAGCTGTGATAGGGGCCACCCATCAGACCTTGACATCTCCACTTCTACCCATCTCTTCTTTTCACCTCGGTCGAATAGATCAAGGATACATTTGCTCATAGTCGCCCAATGGTAGTGGAGCATATTAGGCAAACCAACTCCCCCCCTTTTAGGGCCCGACATAAGAGATTATACGACAGTCTCGGGGGAGTATGAGACCAAATGAAGCGTGTAAAAAGAGTTTTTAATCGGGAGAAGAAGGCCGCAGGCAAGTTGAGAGGGGCAGTTTGGAAAATGTATAGTACCCTAGGAAGTATATCCATGCGTAATGTGTGGATCCTTCCCAGCCATGTCAGTGACAATTTATTCCATTTATTAAGGTCTTTTTCTATTCTGTCCAGCAATGCTGGGTAATTCAGGTCAAATAGCTTATCTAGGTCAGCCGGAAGTTTCATCCCCAAATAGTCTAGAGAGGCCCGTCTCCAGGTAAAGGAGAACTCTTGTTCTAGTAGATCGACTACCAGCCCGTGTAAAGAAACGTTTAATATTTCCGACTTGGAGGCATTAATTTTAAAGTTGCTGAGGCGACCATATGTGGTTAGTTCTGATAAAATATTCGGGAGACTTATCAAGGGATTTGTTATATAAAGCAACAAGTCATCGGCAAAAAGTGCCAATTTGTGGGTACGTCGCCCTAGATCGAGGCCCCGGATCGAGGGGTTTCCCCGAAGGGAACACGCCAGGGTTTCCATGCATATCACATATAGCAGTGGGGATAATGGACATCCCTGGCGTGTGCCATTTTTAATAGCAAAGGGTTCTGATAGGGACCCGTTGATCCGAAGCCTGGCCGCCGGACATGTGTATAGGGCCCTTATGCGGTGAAGCATTACGTCATTCACACCCAGATGTTTCAAGGCAGCAAACATGAACCCCCAGTGCACCCTGTCGAATGCTTTTTTGGCATCTATCGACAGGATGCACATGGGCACGCCTCGCGTCCTGGCCACATCGATGAGAGCCAGAGAACGTATGGTATTGTCCCTGGCCTCCCGTCCCCGCACAAAACCCACCTGGTCCATATCTACCACTCCTGGGAGGAGAGAGCTCAATCTATCTGCTATGATCTTGGCATATAATTTAGTATCTAAGTTCATTAAGGATATCGGTCTATAACTGCCACATAGTGTAATATCTTTCCCTGGTTTGGGAAGTACCACAACATGGGCCAGGAGGGCCTGCGCAGGGAAGGACCCACCCCTCGAGACGTCGTTACATACTTGTAGGAACAAAGGCCCAAGGAGGCCTGAGAAACGTTTATAGAATCTAGCTGTGTACCTATCGGGACCTGGGCTTTTCCCGACTTTTAAGTTCTTTATGCCTTCTTCTATCTCAGACAGTGTGAAATCGCCAGATAGTTTCTCGCTGTCTTCTTTGCTGAGGGTCGGGAGGCCACTCTTTTGTATATAATTTTCAAATAATTTTATGATGTGATGTTGAGGCATATTGTCATAGTGCCCCTGCAATTGGTACAAGGAAGCATAGAAGTGTCTGAAGGTGTCTAGGATATCTTTGGGTCTGTGCATCAGTTTACCTTCTTTGTTTTTTATGCGAGTGATATACGTCTGGGGAGGTTTAGGGTGTAAGGCCTTGGCCAGCAGCCTACCACTTTTATTTCCCATATGGTAATAGCGGGCTTGGAGTTTACCCGAAATGCACGGTCTTTTTGGTCATAGAGGGACAGCAGTTTAGTACGGAGTGTCGTCAATTGTGCATGTAGTGTTGGCGTGGGGGTGAGTCGGTGTTTGGTTTCAAGATCTGTGATGTCTCGGAGTAAGTCCTGTGTTTCTTCCATCCTTCTTTTCTTGAGGCGCGCCCCGTGAGATATGAATATCCCTCGTAAGACGCACTTCAATGTCTCCCATTTTATCGGGGATGAGGTAGTGTCATGTGCGTGATCTTCAACAAAGTGGTTAATTGAGGTGATGATGTCTGTATGACACGAAGTGTCGGTCAATAAGTTGTCATTTAGTCGCCATGATCCCGATCTGCGCGCCACATTATTTGGTGCCATAGTGAGGAAGATCGGGGCGTGGTCGGACCACAATATGTTGCCGATTGAGGCGTGTAGTTGTTTGTCTAGAAGAGAGTGAGCAACGTGGAATCTATCGATCCTACTATATGTGTTATGGACTGGTGAGTAAAATGTGTAATCTTTAGTAGTGGGGAATAGGATACGCCAGATGTCCAGTAAGCGGAGGCCGTCCCAGGGCTTCGTCAGGGGATGGAGAGATGGTACAGAGTGGTGAGACTTACCCGACGATGTATCAATTTTTGGATCCATAGGGAAATTGAAGTCGCCACCCAGAATGATAGGGACCGCACCAGCAAACGCCTCTAGACCCCTCCGGACAGCAGACCCGAACTTCCTCTGATTCCTGTTAGGATAATACACGTTAGCTATAATATATACAGATGACAACCATGATATTTTCAAGAATATGTATCTGCCTTGTGAGTCTATCAGTTTATCCATTATTTCAGGGGAACAAGATCTATGAAACGCAATAGAGACTCCTTTAGACTTTGACCCTGGAGTAGTACCGTGAAACCATACTGGGAAGTTTCTGGTCTCGTCTCGCATGCCGGGAAGTGGTCAGTTTTGAAGTGAGTCTCTTGTAATAAGAGTATTTGAGTTTTACAAGAGTGCATAAAAGTCAGGATTTGTCTGCGTTTCTCCGGGTTGTTAAGCCCTTTCGCATTGAAGGAGCAATATTTAAGCGTCTCAGCCATTAGGTATGAGAGGTTGGGGTTCTCTTATATTTATGGTCTCGTTCGTCAGCATCTGGGATGGGGGTAGGTGAAGGTGGGTGAGGTACAGTAAAAGAGCAGGAACGGAAGAAGGGAGCAGGAAAGGTAGGAAAGAAAGGAAATAAAGAGAAAAGGTCTCGGATACACCTGGAGGTGTTCCGCATTGTGCAGAATTGGATAGCATCACGCATCCAGCACTGAGGGTATGAGTGGAAGTCCATGAGGGCAGCCGCCCCCCGCGTCCTCCCTGCCACCACAGCAGGGTATAAAGACTTTATAATTATGTGCCAAACAAATATATGCAACCACCAGTGACCGAACCGGTAAGGGAGAAAGGAGAGAGGAAAGGAGCCAATGTAGGCCCAGGGGTGACTGCATCGAAGGGGGAAAGAGCAGGTAAAGAAATAAAGGTAATAGGTGCTGGTGATAAGTATGTAGATAGTCATAGGGGAGGTGTGTATGGGTTGGAGAGAGTTGAGCGGATGGGGTAGAATGTACGGGGGTGTGGTAGAGAGATGGAGGTTATGAGAATATGAGGTATAGAGAGGGGTCATTATTGTGAAAACAATGGGGGGGGGAGAGAAGTGTATTAAAGGAGTGGGGTGAGAGTGAAGAGAGAAGGGAGACTGTGTTCAGTGTGGGAAAGTAGTAGGGAAGTTATACGTTTAGGAGGGGATAGACAAGTAAGAAAAGGGAAGAACAAAGGGGGAAAGTCCAGGAAGGTCACCGGTGTCTGCCCATCATATCGATAGGGCAGAATATTCCATTGGCAATTATGGTATCAGTCGTACAACTTGTAGCCAGGTGCATAATATCGAGTCAAATAAGAAACCGTAAACAAAAACATCTTCATAGATTTTTAGCTGCTGCTCAATTAGGGGTGATCACGCAGACACCAAAGCTGACTCCAGTGTACAAACAACTAACCACTGTATATTATCACAAAATCAGTTGCACTCAAGGAAGGGGAAAAAAGGCTGAACATGCAAACAGTGAACACAGACTTGTGACCATGCATTACTGCTTAGAAAAAACATTATATTTTTTTTAATTGAGATACTAAGCCTGCACTCTGGCTGAGTTGATTGAGAGAACACATCAAATCTCCCATTTGGAAGAATTATCGAGCTGGGAAAATCATTATCACATGACTTATTTGAAAATTTGGTTCCCCTGGAGAAAAGCATTCAGGCTCACTAATTAAACCCGTCTGTAGTCACCTTATTTGATTTCTCCTTAAATTATGTAATAATAGTCTTAATAACGCTGGTCTCGCCCTTCTTTACTCTTTTCTTACTCAATGTATGCAGATAATGGGCAGTAGTTTGTACCTGTGGTTTTGTACCCAAATTTATATAATCCATGTTGGATAGCCCTCTGTAAACTACCACGTAACACCATATCCCCTCCAAGTCTCCCGCCCCCCGTTTTTCTCTCTTTTTTTTACTCTCACACATTTCCCTTCCCCCTTCCTTCACCCCCCCTCTTTCCCTTTTTCTTTATTTTGGATCAGAAAAGTGTGTAATCATTCTTATTCCTTATATAAATAAAGAATTTACAAAAAAAATTTAGATATTGTACAAAGCAGATAAAAATGGCCATATTTATTTGAGCCAAATAACTATGTCACAGTGTACCTCTCCATTGGGTCCAATTCTAGTGAATGTCTCTCATCACATAAAAACTGACCTTCAATATATGGGCTGGAAAAAGACCTAGTAAACAGAGAATTAAAAACATCTAAAAATAATTGTGATTAGTGCACAAAGGACATGACTCCATAATGCTGAAATATATTAAGCTCCTACTAAACTGAAGATCTAAACTGGTGCATACTGAACATAACATATATGATCACAATAAAATAATATATGTAGAAGCGCAGTCAGTGTGAAACAGCCATCACCATTTTGCATTGAGTGCATTCTGCGTTATTTCCCTCTCCCCCTACTGCCAGGGACTCTGAGTACCTGTTTTTAAGATTATGAAATATTTGGCATTTATCCCTACAGCTGGGTTCGTAAGCAGAGCACTGTCTTGATTCATGCATCTGTGTTCGGTATAACACACAACAGTGAATGAACTTACCTGTCTAGTGACAATTTTCTGTATGCGTTTTTTTCTCTTTAAACAAAAATAAAAATAATTTTACCTAATGAATGAACATCTTGGTAGTTCATTGGGTGATTGGCAGTCTGTTTATCCTGCAAGACTATCATGCAACAAGCATTCTTAAAGCGTTAGTCCGAGTCCAAGCATTTTTCTCCTAACCTCCTATCACATTTATATCTATGGTAAAGTTATTTTCTAATATACGGTACTTGCTTTAAAAACTTTAAAACTATTTAACAGCTACTGTGTTTTTTTTCTATTTCTGCTGTGATGATGATTTGTGTGTGTGCCCCAGTGCATGTTGGGATACTCAGACAGAACGTCATTAGAGTCACTTCCACTGTCTTGCTCCTCCCTGAAACAAAGTTTCACAATAGTGACATTGGTTTCAGGGACGGGGCTGTCAATGTTGTGTCCCTGAGCCTTCCTCACCCTCCCTTCACCCTCCCTGCAGTGCGCTGTCTCAGCCCCCCATGCAGTGTTCCACCCTGTGCGATGATGAGCGCTCTGTCCCAGACTGAAGTCAGTTTATAAATATTGATAAGCTGAAATGAGATCAGTATCAGTATACGGTTGGTGCAGGAGATCAGCACTACCCTGCAGGTGACATCAGTCGCCCTCTCCCGGGCGGTTTATGAATAATGATAATCCAGCAGCGGGGAGGAGTCTCAGTACCCAGTAGATTCTAGTGACGTCATCTTCAGGGGTGGTGATGATCTCCTGCACTGCCAGTATACTGACACCTCTCTCATGTCAGCTTATCACTATTCATAGTAATAGATTCACCGCACACATATAAGGCTTGCTTTGCTTCAAAGTGAATAAGTTTATTGTTTAGATATAGTCAGCAGTTGTTTAGTTGCCTCACAACTACTGACTGTATCTAAACAATAAAAGTTTTCACTTTGAAGTAAAGCAAGCCTTATACATGTGCAGTGATTCTATTACTACTGATATATGGGATCCCAGGATCCGTTCACCAGGCACCATAACATAGTTAAGTGCTAGCCATCCAGTTTTTTGCATATATCACTATTCATAAACCAAAATCGGTCTGGAACAGTGCGCTTGTGAAGATCTGAAGTTGTGGGCAGGTTAACAATGCAACAAATGTTATTTCTATATCCGTAGAAGGGTACAGTATTTCAGCAACTCCAGGTAGATGGCAATAATGTGATGTCCCCATACCACAAGATCAGAAAGCAGCTGGCAAAATAGTCCATAAGATAATTCCTAAAATCCAGAAGGTAGATATCATGACTACAGCATGTGAATTAGGCCCCAGTTTCTATAGTCCATTCAAAGATTTCAGGACCTGGCCTCAGCTATGATCCTCTAGCTTCGAAGTCACAATACCAGCTGACCATGACCCCCTCCCCCCAAACACATTTATTTAGTTTTTCTCTTCTTGGGATCAGCCGCCTAGTTAAGCAAAGACAAGCACACCCAACCCCTTTAACCATATGCACATTCAATTCAAAAGTAAAAGCTCAATTAAGTCTCTGGCCAGTCTGCGGAGGTGTCTATCCAAGAGACTCCCCTGCATGGTGGAACAAAAGGCAACAACCCCTCAACCCAACTCAGGGCATTGAATGGTAATGCAGCCTGATTGCATTATGGTCTATGAACACAGCCTGGAAGGGACACTGTGGTATATTTCTTTCCCCTTCAACTTGTGAACAATAAAATTGACATAACTAGCTATCAGTGCTGGAAAAGTCTGATAGTCATTAGTCTATGACCAGCTCCTTACACTCCTCCGCGATTTTTTCAGTATGGCAAGTGCTTGGCTCCAGTTCATGAGATTGACTATACTATTTCTTCTGGCGGCAATTACCGGTGGTCGGGACTTCCTCCATTTGTCTCAATACTAGTCCATCAGCATTGCCATGGTCTCCTTTTTTTGAGAAGTGGTAAAGTTGATCGGTTGCAATGCTATGTTCCATCGTAACAATCAATCATTATCCCATGCAACCCGATGTAGCCAGGTCAAGGCATTGTGGTTCGTTACTATGGTGATTTCCTTCCCATTCATGTAGTGTAACAGGTTTTTTTCAGTGCTCAGACAATGGCCATACATTCCTTTTCTATGGTGGAGTACACTGTCTCTTGATCTAAGAGTTTCCTTGAAAGGTATAACACGGTGGTCCTGCCCTGCCCCATTCACCTGACTAAGGACAGCGCCCAAGACACTTTCTGATACATCAGTCTGCACCCCAAATCTTTTGGTATAATCAACTGAAGCCAGTAAAGGGGCCCCCATCAGGGCTTACTTGAGCTGCACAAAAGCCTGATCTCATAGGTCGGTCCATTCTATCTGCTCTCAGAATTTCTTTGTCATCAGGTCTGTCAGGGCTTTTCTGTGGTACAGTACCTCGGGATGAATTTTTGGTAATACCATGTTGTTCCCAACAATGCCTGCACTTGCTTTTGGCTGCGGGGCTGTTGCCACTGACTTATTGCTTCCACTTTGGCTGGGTCAGGCTTTGTCCTACCTTCCCTACTCATTGTTCAAGCTATTGGACCTCAGCCATCCCCATTTGGCACTTGTCTGCCCGAATAGTTAAATCCAATGCCGATTGCATTGGAGCATCTCCCCTGCATGTTGCAGGTGCTCTTCTCAGGTCTTACTAAATATAGCATTATCATCTAAATAAGCCTATGAGAACTTCTGACAACCTGCTAGCAAGACATCCACTATTCGCTGAAAAGTAGCTGGTGCATTCTTTTTCCCAAATGGCATGACTGTAAATTGAAACAGACCAAAGGGGATGAGGAAGGCTGAACATTCCTGTGCATCGGGTGTCAAATAGATCTGCCAGTAGCCTGTACTGAGATCTAACGTAGACACAAATGTCGCTCCCCGGATCTGGTCAAACAGATCAACAATTCGGGACGTTAGGTATGATTTTGTGACTTTTTTTCGGGAAAAAGACTGCGCTAGCAGCCCGGGGACTGCAAGAGGTAACCACAACTACCTACTTCAACATTTCCTCCACTTCCTAATGAATCATTTGCTGAACCTCGGGAACCACTCAGCACAGCTGCTGCCATATTGGCAAGTTGTCCCAGTGTCCACCTGATGATCAGTCAGAGTGATTTGGTCTAGCCGGTTAGAGAAGAGCACACAATACTAGTTTAGCAACCCACATACCTGATTGGATTGGACTGAGGAGAGGGAATCCAGTAAGGTGACTTGCTCTATCCCTCCTTTTTTGCTTTGATCCTCTGACTTCCAAGTCACAACACCAACACATGTCTACTTCTCTTCTCCTTCTTTTTGGAATCAACCCATCCTCTGCATCTGAAGTTACGCAGATGCAGAGCGAGCAATGGGCGGGAGTGGGTCACGGCAGCTGAAACGCCTCCTGCCGGTGACGTCAGTGCCGGAGCCCACCCTGCTCCAGATTATGTATGTACGGCATAAACTGGAGCAGGGTGGGCTTCAGCGCTGATGTCACCGGCAGGAGGTGTTTCAGCTGCCGGGACCCACTCCTGCCCATTGCTCGCTCTGTGTCTGTGTGACTTCAGACTCAGAGGAGCATTGAGCAGCCGAGGAGGGGAGACACATAAAGGAGACGGCACTGAGGGGGTTTTAGGTGGCACAGAGAGGGCTGGAGACGGGTAAGACACTGGGAGCAGCAAGGACTCATTACTTAGTAAATCCCTCCGGACTTGTTAACTGTACACTTTATAAAGTGTTTTGCACAACTTACAGGGGGGCTAGAGACATGGGGGACCCTTCCCTGAATGCAGCAGACAAGCTGCATTCAGGGGTAATTTCAGTTTGGAAAGTGTCAGGGGGGTGACAGGTCCCCTTTAACATAATCTTTCAATTTAAATGCATCCTAACAGTATAGAAAAAACTATTTACATACCACAAATATAAAGATTGGCAGCATAGTTATGATTGTGGCACTTTAAAAGCATTATTAAAGATATACTTTCTGGAAACATTCTTGCATCTGTGTCATGGCACCACTGCCATGTGTGTGTTTTGTACTTGGCTCTTTTGATTGCCTTTCCTTAGTGATGTTTTCTTGTAATTAAAAGTAGTGTTTATGTCTCCCCATGTGTTTCAAACACGTCTGTTCACCATCTGAAATAGACAGCTGTATCTGTGAAGCCTTCAAACAATCTGTCCATTTTTATTTTGCATATCTGGATTTGTATGTGTTTAAAGTCTGGTACCAAATATGTCTACTTTTCTTAAAATAATCTGTGGATCTTTACTAGTGTCCTCACCTAACCAGGAAACAATATAACAAGAGGATTTCTTCTTTTCTCCAAGTCACTCAGACAAGACACGCTAAATCAATTGTTTGCAACACAATAAGAAGGCTATGTTCCGGTCATATGACTCAGACCAAACAACAAGCAAAGAACAATAAACATTGCTAAATGGGCCCAGATTTATTTTTATAGAATACCATTTGGGTTACATTCACATCTAAGGAGGGCTGTGTTTAGGAGCATTTTTTCTTTGTTTTAATTCAACTTGGGCAACTTGAACAAGCACTCTCCTAATCGCTTGTATACTTAGCCAGAGTACATTTGTATTATGCCTGCAATACTTATACTGAAAGAAAGCCTATCGAGCCCTCAAAGAACTTAAGCCTAGGTCTCACATAACGATATCGGTAACGATATCGTCCTATTTGTGACGTAGGAACGATATCCTTACCGATATCGCTGCGTGTGACTGATAGCAGCGATCAGGCCCCTGCTGTGAGGTCGCTGATCGTTGCACAGGGCTCCTGACCATTTTTTGGTCGTTGGCCCCCCCGCTGGTCACCACACA
>JARQOC010000004.1:264348276-264402646 GCA_033576535.1 Allobates femoralis
ATGCTGCATCCAGTGCTGTAATTAGATCACCATGCCTGCTTTGGTGACAGGTCCTCTTTAAGTTCCTACAATGAGTATTTAGTGAGATTTTGATGCTGCATAATTTTGTTGTACAAATAGATGCAGTGTTTTATAATTCCAGCAAAGTGAATGGGATTTTTAAATCAGCAGCAGCATGTCAGTTTGTATTGCATTTTCTTTGAGGATTTTCCCTATAAACACAAATGAGGTGAGATAAATCTGCAAGTCAAAAATGTATGTTCCATGACATACTAAAGGGAGACAAGAACTGCAGCTGTAAAAATGTGTAAAAAAAAAAAGCATGTAAATAACCACACCTAAAACAATGAAAAAGCACAATATAATCTAATGTAGCTAAGGCCCTTTTCACACTGGCGTTTTTGTCTGGATCCGGCGGACCAGGATAAATTACCGCATTTGCTGCATGTGCCACCTAACGGCCACTCTTGTGGCAAGCCCCATGCATTGTCTATGGGGCTTGCGGCAAGTGCGATATAGCTATAGTTCCGGCACTTGCGGCAGTTGCAGCCGCGAAAAAAAACGCTACTAACCGCATAAAATAACTTGGTGTACAAATACCCAAAGGTTTAGAAGGTTTTGGAACAGAAACTCTTGAAATCCTCCTCCAAAACTCCACAAAAACAGAGTTTCTGCTAAGTTTTTATGTTTTCTGAAAATGATGTAGAAAGATTTGGGTGGACATAGCCTTTTAGAGCAAATGATCAGTAAAAATTCTCCTTAAATGCTTCAAAACGTTTGGAAAACTTATCCGGGAAATTCACTTTGCTGTTCATATGAGGCATTTTTTTTTATTTTTTTTCCTGAAGAGGTTTTAAAAAACACATGTAACTTGTGGCCAATCCCACCGGTTCCTGGATTACTTTGCCACCTGGCTTCCATACTTTCTATTATTTGACAGTTCCACTCTTAACTTGTAGACTTTGATGATCCACTGTCACCGTCTCCCACTCATGTTCTGTCTGTAACTTCCTTTCACAGCTATCTAATTCACCTACACATGAAGACAGGAATATGCTGGACCTAGTCTTCTCCAGGCTGTACTCAGTGCTAGATCTTATTAAATAGCCTCTTATCTACAGTCATTATTGGCCCCAATCTCCTCCCTCGCATGTCCCAAATCAGCTTTAGCAAATAAATCTGGAGAAAGAAAAAGTGTAAATGGGGTCTTATCTTTTATACAGAATTGCCATATTTGTGCAGGTTAGGCTCACCTTTGTTGGTTGTGAGAGTCACAACCGCTATATAATATGTCCTGAGGAAGGAGCCCGTGGTGGCTCTGAAATACTTGGACATTATAAATCATCTGTGATCTGCATTGACTGATCTGAAATTGTATTTGTGGATAAACAGCAGCGTAGGTTATACCCAATTTCGTTACCCTATACCAAATCAGCATTGAAACATTATAATAAAACTTTGGAAAGTACCCTTGATGAAGCCTCACCCCCTACACCCAAAACATCCCAGCACAGATGACAGAAACCCTTGCACACTGTAAACAGGTGTTCTCCAGCGGTGCTTTATCCATTATAAGTTTATGCATAAAACATATAACTCTGCCCTAAACCTTTCCAAACAAGCCTACTATAAACCCTTTTTATGTCACTCTCCAACAATCCTAAATGACCATTTAACACTTTTCACAATCCTAAAGTGCCAGTCCCTATCACCAGCCTCAGTGTATATGATCTGGCTAATTATTTCAAACCAAAATTGATCATATCCAACAGAAAAATGGCTCCAAATCCCTGAGTATCAAAGCTCCCTCCTTCATTTTACCAAGTTTACTTTCCATCTTTAAACAGGTCAAAGAGGAGGTTACCCTATTCCTTGCTTCTTCTCGCCTTACTTCCTGCACCCTATTCCTATTGACCCTATTCCATCACATCTCCTTCAGTGTACCTACCTGCTTCTCTCCACCTACCAAACTAAAATATTTAACCTTTTTCTTTCTGTCCTCCTTCAAACATGCCATCATAAACTCATTACTAATAAAGCCATGCTTAACAGAACCTATCTGTTATCTACAAACCTGTCTTAAATCTCCCCTTTATCTCTAAACTCCTGGGCACTTGGTTCATTCTTGTCTAATCCATTATTCCTAAAATAACTCTTCTTGACCCTTTACAATCCAGGTTCTGTTCTTTTTTTATAATTATAAATATTTGTAACTTAACTTTACATTTCTACGTCATTAACATTGAAAGTTTCATTGATTGTGATATCATTCTATCTCTTGAGTTTACTTTTTTGTTGTCTCAAGAATTCAAACATTCTGAGCAACCAACCCTTGTGAACATCCAACCTTTTAACAATTTCTCTGGCATATATCTTAGTTTACCTAATGTCCTCCCAAATCTTCTTTGTTATACCATTTTGTATACCTAACATTTTTCATTATTTGTGAGATATATGATTGTTTGTAATTTTCTTCAATAAATGTTCTCCACTTTACAAAATACCCTCTGTTGTTTTCTTCTTCAGTTTTTCTGTGTCTAATTGGTGATAAATCATTAGTGTTTTCAGTGTTTAGGGGCCGTCACACGCTACAATATCATTAACGATGTCGTTGTAACGTCACGGGTTTTCCGTCGTTCAAACGACGTCGTTGCGTGTGAAACGTCGATCTTACAAGCAATAAGTGGGCTGATCATTCATCGCAGATTTGAGATCCGGACCCCAAATCAGACGATGTTGATCATGCAATCTGCTTGCATCGTTCAGTGTGACACCGCGATAACGATCTCCTTAACGATTTCGCCTATTCACAACATTGACAAGCATCGTTCGCTGGTTGTGTGAACAATACCTGCAATCAACATCGTTGCTGCGTCATGAACGATATGTATACATGTGACACCTCACTAACGATGTTGTCCACGAGCGCGCACCCCTGAGATTGTAGGTGTAATCGTTCACAAAATCGTAGTGTGTGAAAGCCCATTTTCTATTATTTCTGGGATCTCAGAAGTTATAGGTTCTAACCAATGTCTTGAGCATATATTTCTTAGTTACCAGGAGTACTATGAACAATTTTGGGTACAAAAGTGCTACCTCTCTTGGAGTCCTTGTTCAGACTAATATAATGGAACAGACAGAACCATAAATCTTTGACTATTGCTTTCCATACCTTTTTAATGTAATCAATTGTCTCCTCCCACACCTTTGTATCTTAGTACATTGCCATATACAATGCATAAAATCCTCTTTATGTATGTTACATTTTGGGCAGGCCTTAATATAATGGACAGGTGCACTAATAAATGACAAGCTGAAGGCATACATTACTTTGTGCAATACTTTTTACTGCATTTCTCTCCACTGATCATTATCATTATTTTTCTTACCATCATCCAGTGGCGTAACTTCAGGCCCAGGGGCCCCGATGTGAAATCTCCAACGGGGCCCCCAATTATTGGAAATCTTTAATAGTATTAGTCTTTTTCTATAGGCCAAGGGGACTTTTGGGGCCCCCCTAGGCTGCAGGGCCCGGGTGCGATCGCAACCCCTGCACCTATTGTAGTTACGCCCTTGCCATCATCCATCCCCTTAGTATTCTATCATATACACTTATGTCACTCCCTCCTTTTCCCCATTTTATGAAAATATTTGTTTTCCATTTAGTTTGGAGTTGTTCTCGTATCTTGAAATTAGTGGATGACAATGACTCTTGACTGCACCTGCCCCATCAGTACATCGAAATTTCCTTTCTTTTCATCTGATTTTCACCTAGTTCATATTTTGCAGCAAATTCCTGCCATGTTAGTATTCTTCCTTCCCCAACTTGTATTGGATCTCTCAATTTTTTTATGCCTTTCTATTTCCATTGTTAAATAGTTTGTTCTGCAACCCTTGCTTAAAGTTGGTATCTTTCAATAGGTGTATACAGCTCTGGCAAAAATTAAGAGACCTCTGCAAAATTTTCAGTTTCTCTGATTTTTCTCTTTATAGGTATATTTTTGAGTAAAATGTACATTGTTCTTTTATTCTATAAACTACTGACAACATGTCTCTGAAATTCAAAGCTAAAAGTTTTGTATTTATTTGCAGCAAATGAGAAATCAACAAAATAATAAAAAAGAAACAGTGTTTTCAGACCTCAAATAATGCAAAGAAAAGAAGTTCATATTCATTTAGAAACAACAATACCAATGTTTCAACTCAGGAAGAGTTCAGAATTCAATATTTAGTAGAATAACTATGATGTGTCTTGGCATGCTTTCCACTAGTCTTTCACACTGCTTTTGGGTGAGCTTATGCCAGTCTTGGTACATAAATTTAAGCAGTTCTCCTTTGTTTGATGGCTTGTGACTATCCATCTTCCTCTTGATTACATTCCAGAAGTTTTCAATAGGGTTCAGGTCTGGATATTGGACTGGCCATGACAGGGTCTTGATTGATGTGGTACTCTTTCATTCACACATTGATTGACCTAGTTATGTGGCATGTGGCATTGTCCTGCTGGAGAAACCAGTCCTCAGAGTTGGGGAACATTGTCTGAGCAGAAGGAATTAAGTGTTTTTCAAGGATAATCTTGTATGCGGCTTGATTCATACGTCCTTCGTAAAGATTAACCTGCCCAATTCCAGCCTTGCTGAAGCATCTCCAGATAATCACCGATCCTGCACCAAATTTCACAGTGGGTGCAAGACACTGTGGCTTGTACTCCTCTTCAGGTCTCCATATATCCATTAGACAGCCAGGTGTTGGGCAAAGCTGAAAGTTAGACTCATCAGAGATTACCTTACTCCAGTCCTCTATGGTTCAATTCTTATGGTCTTTGGCAAACTTCAGCCTGGCTCTCCTTTGCTTCTCATTGATGAAAGGCTTTTTTCTATCTTTACATGACTTGAGCCCTGCCTCTAGGAGCCTGTTATGAACTGTTCTTGCCGTGCACTTCACCCCAGCTGCCATTTGCCATTCCTTTTGTAGGTCACTTAAGAGGACCTGTCACCACCGAAGTGCATGGCAAACTAAATGCAGCACTGAATGCAGCATGTCTGCGGCATTCAGGGAAGGGCTCCCCCATGTCTCTAGATCCCCTGTAAGCTTTAAAGAAAACTTTAGAAATATAATAATTTTATTTATATAGCACCAACATATTACGCAGCACTTTACAATTCAGAGGGGACATGTACAAACAATATCAGACAATACAGAATTAACAAAAATTCAAAAACCACGAGGAGTGAGGTCCCTGCTCGCAAGGTTACAATCTATGAAGAAATAGGGGAGGCACAAAAGGTAAATGGTAAAAAGTGCAGTCATATATGGTCCAGCCATCAATATAATAAATAGGGGATTCACGTAACGCTACATTAACCTGTTACCTGTCTGGATCTGTACAGGTACAGATAAAGTGCTATATTATGCAAGGGGGACAGACAGGTGCAGACAGATGACACAAGAGGCCAGATTTGGAAAAGGGAAGATAGACAAGTGAAGTGAGGTGATAGGCCAGTCTAATGAGATGCATTTTTAAGGCTTTCTTAAAACTATTGGTATTGGAAATTAAGTGAATTGTGTTTGGTAACCCGTTACAGAGAATTGGTGCAGCTTGTGAGAAGTCTTGGAGACGGGAGTGGGAGGTTTGGATTGTAGCTGATGTCAGTGTTAGGTCACTTGCGGAACGGAGGGCACGTGTAGGGCGATAGACAGAGATGAGGGAGGAGATGTTGTCACTATGTTGTCCCTTTCCTAGGAGAGTTGTGACTGCTTTGGACCTGAAGGTACCATCACATGGGTTAATGTTGCCTGCAACATCGCTGAAAAGTCCCGGGTTCAGCGATGTTGCAGCGACATCGCAGGTGCATCATGCTGTGTGACATAAATCGCTAGATCACAGTTGACAGGTTTACCAACATGTTGGCAAACCTGGCGATGTTGCACCAGTGATCTGGTAACATCGCCCCGTGTGACACAGCGATATCGATGTTGCTACTGATGCCTATTCGCAACATTGATGCTTATCGCTCGCTGGGTTGTGCGCAACTTCGTGGCAGCGTCACTGACAACATCACTGTGTGTGACAACTAAGGCAGCTATGTCGGAAGCGAGCGCGCACCCGCGGATTCGCTTTTGACATCGCTGCAAAGTCGTACCGTGTAACAGTACCTTGTGTCTCATGTCTGAATTGAGACTTCATATTAAACATGTCATTTTCCTTTGGCACTGGTGGAGTTAATGTTAGTCTCTGTTGCCGGCAAGCTAGCTGGGCCTTGTCCAGGTGTAGCAATTCTGTGATAACCTCTGCCTTTATAGGATCACAGAGTTCCAGCATGCTTTGCTGGAGATTGAACTTCATTCCTGGCCAAGCTCCAGAGGTGAAAGGAGCTCTGTGGAGAACCTCTTGCTGTCAAGCCGTCTGCTGTCTTGTGAAGTGTCAGCAGACGTGAAGTAGCTGTCCTGTTGTTCTTTGTCTGTCTTACCCTTCCCTCATGTCTCTTTATTGTAGTGGATGGGACTAGTGTTCCCGCCGGACTTCCGTAGTGAGGGTTAACATCAGGGCCAGCGGAGGGCTTAGGTTTGCTGCTCGGCGAAGAGGTGAAAGAACTCGTATAGGGATGGGAGGGAGATAAGGGCTGCCGCAGGTGAGTGCAGGAGGTCACCTCTCCCCCGTTCCCTATAAGCAGGGCCCTCCATAGTATTTATTCCCTTTGGTGTTTCCCTGTCAGTTGTTTTTTTGTTGTTGCACACCGGTCATCGTTGGTCCGTGCGCCACTTTCCCGCACGGTTACTGGACATCCCCTTAGTCCAAGCGTGACAGATGTAGGGAGGTGCAGAACTGTGGATGGCTTTGTGGGTTAGAGTGATAATTTTATATTGTACTCTGCAGCTGATTGGCAACCAGTGCAATGATTGGCACAGGATAGAGGCATAGTGAAGAAACCTTACAGTTAATAAGATCTCACCCAGGCGACCTCTTAAGAGGTCCTCGACGCTGGCACAGCCCTCCCTGCCTCCTCCTTGTGTGTTTTGCCCCCTCTATGTGTCTGCTGCCACCTCCTCTTGTTCTGGGTTTGCCCTCCACTTCTGCTCCTGCTCTGTGTGACGTCCGGAGCAGAAGAGGAGGGCAGACCCAGCAGAAGAGGAGGCGGTGGTAGACACATAAAAGGGATGGAACACACAAGGAGGAGGCAGAGAGGGCTGTGCCAGCAGCGAGGACCTCTTAATAAGATCCAACCCAGACGACCTCTTAACTGTAAGGTTTATAAAGTCTTTTTAAAGCTTACAGGGGACTAGAGACATGGGGGACCCCTTCTCTGAATTCAGCAGACATGATGCATTCAGTGCTGAATTTAGTTTACCATGCACCAGGGAGTGACAGGTCCTCTTTAATGTTATCCTGCGGTTGCTGAATGACATTTGAATAAGATGTCAGTCATTCGGGTCAGTGGAGAGTCGCTTTCGCTCTCTGCCGGTCTGTAGCTTTGTTGTCCCTAATGTCTGCTGCTTGACCTTGTTGTAATGGACTGCTATCTTCGAAATTGTAAGGATTGAGGCAACATGATGCTCACTGTATCCCTTTGGCGAATATTGGAAAAGATTTATTTTGATGATTTTGAGACCACTCTGTTTGGTACAGTTTTTGTTCATTTATATTCCGCGGCACTCCGAATAGGTGAGCTTTTCTCAATTAATAAATTACACTCGTCGGGCCTTCAATTTTCGGATGTTGACGTTTCTGACTGCTGTATACTCATTTTGTTACGGCACTCAAACACTGATCAGCTTGGTAAAGGAGAAACTATTGTATTGAATAGTGTTCCTGAATCTCCTCTATGTCTGGTCTCAAACTTGCAGCATTGGCTAAAAATTGGACCTACTGTGACGGGTTCTCTCTTTATTCATCAGAATGGCACCACTGTGGAGGGGTGTGGCCGAGCTTTGAATGGCACAGGCTGCTTAGTGCAGGAGCTCCAGTAAAGATCGGCTTCAACTCGGCACAACAAGATAAAAAACCACTCTGGGAAGCCCTAAATAAGTTACCTGGTGATCTGGGGACACAGTGGTTCCAATGGTGCGTAGCAAGTCAGCAAGAAAGAGATCTCCAAAGAAGGTGACTGCATATTTCTCCAGAGAGCAGGTACTGAATATAGCATCAAACATGGCAGTAGCTTCTCACTCCCCAGCCCCCTCACCCTGCTTTTCTCAATGTGGCTCACACACAGCAGCCTCAGAAGGGGGAAGGGGAAGCTCAGACAGATATTCCCCTTACACAGAAAACAATGGAGACTTTGCTAAAATCCCTGAGGCAAGAACTCAAAGCTGATCTTAAAAGAATGATAGCTGAGTTTAAGGCAGAAATCAGGGGAGAATGCAAGGATCTAGGAACTAGAATAGACCACCTGGAGCAGAAGCTGGCAGAACTCACTAAGTCTCATAATGAACTAGTAGATGCTAATGAGGCTTTAGAAAAGGAGGTTTCCCAAATCCACAACAAAACACTGGATTTTGAGAACAGATCCAGAAGGAATAATATTCACATTAGAGGGATTGATGAATCTATTCCTGACAAAGATTTGCCAAGTCTACTGCAAAGCTTCATACACACAGTGATTCCTTCTGCAGACAGCAAGGACTTAATTGTGAATAGAATACACAGGATTCCAAAGCCAAAAGGTCTCCACCCAGATTTACCACGAGATATTATTGCCCGCATTCATTTCTATACAATAAAGGAGACTTTAATGGCTAGTCTCAGGAAAAGGCAGAAACGTCCAGATAACGTGGCCCACCTGAAGGTATTACCTGACTTGTTGGCAGGTATTCTAGCTCAGAGGAGGGAGTATATACTGTATACAGCCCTCAGAGAACAAGGGATAAAGTACCACTGGGGGTTCCCAACAAAACTGAAAGTCTTAAGGGACAATTCCATATTTGTCTGCACATCCCTGGAAAAAGTGTAACGACTGGGACGCCAGTCGTTCGTGTGTGAGGAATACGGTGCTACTATGAACGACACAAACTCCAAAAATAGTGGTAAATTAACTCTCTATATAGGTGCCAAAAAGATAACAAATTCAAACTTTGCAACAAAGATATGGGCCCTAACAGCCCGATCACAGTGTACAAATTATGCAACCCGAGGAAACTCACGTGCCGGTTTTGCAAGGAGGGAGCACAACTACCACAGACTATACCAAACCCACCCTTACTCCATATAGGGCCTACCCAGGCTCTTACTGCAGCCACGGCACGTGTTCCCCTCAGGATATAATCCTACACCCACCTCCCACTCTATTTACAAAATACTTCAGGATTCCTGATTCCCTTTTTATAAATCTATCCCACAACCTATTTACAGCAAATGCAGTTTTCCCTCCTGCATGAGGTGAAATTCTTAAACTTGGTAATATATAAGCAGTTAACAGAGTGTATGTTGTTTAACCCTCTTCACCAGCCACTGAGGTATATAAGATATTTCTCACATTGGGTTTCTTTAGCACAGACTAGTATAACAGGGATGGTGATCGTTTTCTCAGTTCTACGGTGTCATCCACGATCGGCTTCTCTTTGTGTTTCACAAGTCATCATGCAAGTCTCAATATTCAATATCTTGTATAGACCAAGACTGGTCGGTCTCTCCTCAGGAGTACATGCAAAATAGTCCTTTGCAGTTTCTGGCTAACTCACCCTGTTCGACTATCCATATATTGACCACTCAATCTTATGTACTCACAGAACACGGCTTATCTTTAAACCCACAGTGTAGATCGAGCCTTTGAATAATTCTAACACTGTTCAAGCCAGGCACGTCCTTCCATAGGTCCACTAGCCCCTCAGAAGAGCCAAGACGTCTTCTTTTTTGTGTAAGATCACCTCAGACATCTGTCTCTGTCAACTTACCTCAGGAGACTGACTAAAAATTCCTTCCTGGTTCCAGATCTTTCTACTCGTGTTCACTGATGACCTCCAGTGGCCGAACTGAGTTACTGCAAAACATTTACATTAAAGGGAACCTGACCTATAAAAATGAGCCCCCAGGCTCTTTTAACCTGTCCCTGCACCATGGTAATCCATTTCTATCCATCCCTTTGTGTCTATTGTAAAGTTTATAAAAGTGCTTTCTTTACCTGTAGATCTGACGCTTCTCATTATATGTGAAGCCGCAAAAGGCTGTCTTTTGTGCTTCTCCCCGCCACCGGTGAGTTAATTATGCACGCCCATATGGGCATGCTATAGAGCAGAGACTGTGCTTGTGCTGCAAGGGGGCGGTAAAGCTGATATGACGCGATTTTCGTATATTTTTCACAATTAACATGCCGGCAGCGGGGAGAAGCACAAAAGACCGCCTTTTGCGGTTTCACATATAATGAGAAGCTGCAGATCCACAGGTAAAAAAAGAACTTTTATAAACTTTACAATAGCGCTTTATGGACACAAAGGGATGGATAGAAATGTATTACTATGGTGCAGGGACAGGTTAAAAGAGCCTTGGGGCTCATTTTTAGAGGTCAGGTTCCCTTTAACAGTGTTGAACTTAATACACTGCGTGCAGAATTATTAGGCAAATGAGTATTTTGATCACATGATACTTTTTATACATGTTGTCCTACTCGAAGCTGTATAGGCTTGAGAGCCAACTACCAATTAAGTAAATCAGGTGATGTGCATCTCTGTAATGAGGAGGGGTGTGGTCTAATGACATCAACACCCTATATGAGGTGTGCTTAATTATTAGGCAACTTCCTTTCCTTAGGAAAAATGGGTCAGAAGAGAGATTTGACGGGTTCTGAAAATTGTGAGATGTCTTGCAGAGGGATTCAGCAGTCTTGAAATTGCCAAACTTTTGAGGCTTGATCACCGAACAATCAAGCGCTTCATGGCAAATAGCCTACAGGGTCGCAAGAAGCGTGTTGGGCAAAAAAGGAGCAAACTGCCCATGAATTGAGGAAAATCAAGCGTGAAGCTACCAAGATGCCATTTGCCACCAGTTTTGCCATATTTCAGAGCTGCAACGTTACTGTAGTATCAAAAAGCACAAGGCGTGCTGTACTCAGGGACATGGCCAAGGTAAGGAAGGCTGCAAAACGACCACCTTTCAACAAGAAACATAAGATAAAACGTCAAGACTGGGCCAAGAAATATCTTAAGACTGATTTTTCAAAGGTTTTTATGGACTGATGAAATGAGAGTGACTCTTGATGGGCCTGATGGATGGGCCAGAGGCTGGATCAGTAAAGGGCAGAGAGCTCCATTCCGACTCAGACGCCAGCAAGGTGGAGGTGGGGTACTGGTATGGGCTGGTATCATTAAAGATGAACTTGTGGGACCTTCTCGGGTTGAGGATGGAGTGAAGCTCAACTCCCGGACCTACTGCCAGTTTCTGGAAGACAACTTCTTCAAGCAGAGGTACAGGAAGAAGTCGGTATCATTCAAGAAAAACATGATTTTCATGCAGGACAATGCTCCATCACATGCATCCAACTACTCCACAGCATGGCTGGCCAGTATAGGTCTAAAAGAAAAAAAATAATGACATGGCCCCCTTGTTCACCTGATCTGAACCCCATAGAAAACCTGTGGTCCCTCCTAAAATGTGAGATCTACATGGAGGGAAAAACTGTACACCTCTCGGAACAGTGTCTGGAAGGCTGTGGTGGCTGCTGCACGCAATGTTAATCGTAAACAGATCAAGCAACTGACAGAATCTGTGGATGGAAGGCTGTTGAGTGTCATCAGAAAGAAAGATGGCTATATTGGTCACTTATTTTTTTGGGATTTGTTTTTGAAGAAATGTTTTTTTCTAAAATTTGTGCAGTTATATTAGTTTACCTGGTGAAAATAAACAAGTGAGATGGGAATATATTTGTTTTTTATTAAGTTGCCTAATAATTCTGCACATTAATAGTTACCTGCACAAGCAGATATCTTCCTAAGATAGCCAAATTAAAAAAAAAAACACTCCAACTTCCAAAAATATTAAGCTTTGATATTTATGAGTCTTTTGGGTTGATTGAGAACATAGTTGTTGATCAATAATAAAAATAATCCTCTAAGTACAACTTGCCTAATAATTCTGCTCACAGTGTATTAGAAATACATTTGAGCATTCTTACAAAGGCGAGAGATTTATTGGTACAATGGAAGATTCAGCCTATATATCCGAATGACAAAAGAGCTCTTCAGGCATAGAAAAAGAAAAAACTGGACCCAGACTGGTTCACAGCATAATTGATTACTGGATAGCCGTTCTCTGCTTCCTGCTTTCTACTCTTTGTCTGGTGCCTCTATGGCGGTGTTGAAACCAGGCAAAGTTGTCCACAGAGTGTCTTTTCTTTACTCTCTTTCAAACAATTTTTTTTCACTTTGTTCCCTTTTCTTTACTGTTTGCTTGATTTTGGAACTGTAAGGGGACTTCCTCTTATGAAGCAAAAATGTAGGGTTCATAACCCTGCATTTGTTTATACAAGCAAATTTGTTTCCCTGTCCGTCCTCCCCTTGTCTGTTCTCCCCATGTTTTTCACACATTTAGGAGCAATGGTTTGCAGTATATAGTACTGACAATGCATATTAAGGTGACATCTATAAGTGCCAATGGTTTGAACTCGCCAGATAAAAGATCCATCTTCTGGAAGAATATTTGTAAAGAAACTGTTGATGTAATTTGTGTTTATGAAATGCACTTGTTGGCACAGGACAATGCTCGGCTAAAGAACCCTCAATGCCCACATCAGTTTTTTGCAAACAACAAGACTAAAAGAGCTGGAGTGGCTATTTTTATAAGAGACTCCCTATCCTTTAAATTGCATGACACTACTAGTAATCCAGAAGGGCGTTTTATTTTCCTTGATTGTTCTTTATCAGACAAACAATTAAGAGAATTCAGGTGTTTTACAAAGGGTTTAAAACTGTCTTGGGAGATTTCAACCTTCCCATGTCTGCCGTGTTAGATTGCTCAAACAGACGTACCTCTAGGGGAGTGATGAAATCACTGGTTTCAGAATATAACTTACATGACATCTGGAGATATCTCCACAGCTCTGAGAGAGATTACTCCCATTTCTTCCCTCGATTTAATTCCAATAACAGGATAGACTATATTTTTGTGGATGATAGAACTCTAGGTTGTGCACTTGAGGTAACGATAGGTGTGATCTTGTGGTCTGACCATGTTTCTGTCTCACTCACCATATCTGATAAGGACTCTTCGTTCAAAGCTAATATGTGGCGTTTAAATGATTTTTTGCTGACCAACAAACAAAACATTGAATTAATAGAGACCAAGTTAAAAGACTTCTTTGACATACTTTAAATGATAATAACTCCACATCAGACGAAGTGGTGTGGTCAGCCCACAAGGCATACATGAGAGGTATTTTTATTAAGATAGCAGCAGTAGAAAAGAAAAGAGAGGCGGCAGTGTCAGACCTATTAACTCAAATTAACAATCTGGAACAAAGCAACAAGAAAAACCCCACCCCATCGTTGTCCCAAAAAATAACGGAACATAGAATGAGGCTGCATGCTCTACTTTTATTCCAGTATGAAAAAGCACTTAAAAAGTCCAAAACAAAATATTATGCCATGGGAGATAGAGCAGGGAAGATTTTAGCTTGGAGAATAAAAAAAATGGAGATAAGAAATAGGATTGCATACTTGAATAAACCTAATGGGACTAAAGTATTAAAGTACTGATCGACATAGCTAAAGAACTTAGGCAATTTTATTATGCACTGTACAACCTAAAAGAGGATCCCCATACAGTTCAGCCTAATCCACAAGAAATTGGTAATTTCCTAGAAAAAAACTCACTCCCCAAAGTATCAGAGGCTCAGCTAAGTGATCTAAATACTCCCATATCTAAAATTTAAATGGAGCAAATAATCCGTTGTACTAAAAAGTCCTCTGCGCCAGGTCCAGACAGTTTTTCTAGCACCTATTATCATTGTTTTGTCAAAACTTTAGCTCCTTACCTCCTAAAAACTTTCAATTTTTGGAAATGTAGTTCTTCAATAAACCATGAAAACCTTGAGGCAATAATCACAACCATTCCTAAACCTGATAAACCCCTGAACACTCCTGGTAATTTGAGGCCTATCTCCTTAATAAACTGTGACCTAAATATATTCTCTAAAATCCTTACGGCCAAAATAATGTCTGTCCTTCTCTCTCTGATAGCACCTGACCAGGTTAGGTTTGTCCCTGGGAGACAAACCAAGGATGGTACTAGAAGAGTAATAGATTTTTTGGAGATAATGGAGACTAATAGACTCCCCGGTGTACTGCTATCTCTTGACGCTGAGAAAGCGTTTGACAGAGTGCACTGGGGTTATATGGGTGAGGTCCTGGATATGTTTGGTTTTGTGGGAGATATTAAAATGGCTATATTAGCCCTATACTCTAATCCGAACATGGTGGTGAGTGTGTCTGGCTTCACCTCAGACTGGTTTATGATAACTAGTGCCACCCGGCAGGGCTGCCCTTTCTCGCCGGTTACCTTTGCTTTGTTAATGGAGCCGCTGGCAGAGGCTCTTACAACTAATGCAAGCATACAAGAAGTCTGTGTAGGAGATACGGACCATGTGGTGGGATTGTATGCAGATGATGTAATATTATCACTCACCAGCGTGGAGGGGTCCTTGGTGGGTGTCATGGACACCCTGGCTGAATTCTCCAGAATCTCATATTACAAATTAAATGCCACAAAGTCTATCATATTCCCCATAAATATTACACCTTTGGTAAAGGATAGAACACTAGATTTACATATTTGGGAATTAAAATTACAACATTTGAAAATCTAATTAAGTTGAACTGCGAATCACTGATTTCGGATGTCCGTGGGGACTTGGAAAGGCAGACCCTTCTCCCACTGTCCTGGGTTGCCAGAATACAAATTGTAAAAATGATTTTGCTGCCTAAGATTACTTACCTGTTCAGATGTCTCCCTGTCAAATTCCCATCTAAATCGATAGGGCTCCTACAATCCCTACTTGGTAAGTTTATTTGGAAAAACAAAAAACCAAGAGTGGCAGTCAAGGCTCTACATTGCCAATATTCTCGTAGTGGAATGGGTGTACCAAATCTATCTTTGTACCACAAGGCAGCTGGGGATCTTAATTATAAATAGCTCCAAATAGAAAGACAGTTTACTCCCCACAGGTCTACTAAACGTTTGCTAGAGATCAAGCTACTGAAGCCCCTGAAATCGAATTTTCCCTTACATACGATGTCCTCGTTGATTAATTATTGGAATAACCTTGATAGAACACTGACAAAATCCCTATTTAAATACATTTGTGTAAAAGCGATCGAGGCACACATCTCTGGGTTGTCTCTAGACCTGTGGGTGAAATCAGGTGTAAGCACGCTTGACAAACTCTTAGATGGCCCTGTATTCCCCTCCTTTGCAGATTTGTCCCAACTTTTTTTTTTTTTAATTAGATATTTTTATTAGGCAAAAAAAAGGTTTTTGACACATTACATCATATATCAATAATCAAATATTTTAGACATTTATAATACCCTAACAAAGCAGCAATGCTGCAACCCCCCTCTCCTCAATAGACGGTTTTAACTATGTCTGTTGTCCATTCCAGATTGTATATAACTGCAATACAAACATTCACATTGAGGTCTTTTTAGACTATTCTTACAGAGGTCCAGCGACATAAAAGGAGAGATGGTCGGATTATTCATATATCCATTCCTATTTCCCCCCATATCCTTTACACCGACCTCAACCATGGTTCCCAGAGTTTATCAAACATTTTGGAAGCATTCCTCCTCCGATATATATTTTCTTCTGTGTGTACTATATCATCTACTTGTTGCAGATATTCCACTCTAGAGGGCGGCTCAGCCCTGATCCATCCTCTGGTTATCACTTTCCTAGCTATGAACAATAGTCTAGCCACCGCTACCTTCTGCGAATTTGTGACTCCAATTTCTTCCACATATCAAACACACACACTATCGGCTTCCTAGGAACCACATAGTCATAACATCCTTCAATTAGATTAATCACCACCATCCAAAAAGCCTGCAACTTTGGACATTCCCACATCATATGCAACACTCCCACACCCTCAAGCATACATCTCGGGCATTCAGAAGTGCTTCCCACACCAATCTTAAATAAGAATTCTGGAGATCTGTATGCTCTATGTATCAGATAAAGCTGAGACAACCTACCCGGTTCACTCAATGTCAATTTTGGACCATATTCCAGTATAGAATCCCAGATCTCATAATCTATTACCCCAAGTTCTTCTTCCCACTTGTCTCTTGCCCAAATAGGGTGCCGCAGCAAAAAGGTATGTATGAGATCCCCATACACTGTAGAAATAACCTCTCGTGTGCCTCCTTCCATATATATATAATCCAAGACAATATCCTTTTGCACCCCAAGATCACATACTCTCACCTGCCGCCTATAAGCATGCTGAATCCTGAGGTACAAAAACCTGTCCGTCTCCGGAATCTGGAATTCCTCCCTCAGGGATTCAAATGTCTTTAGTGCCTTATTCACTACTAATTGCCATACATATTCTATTCCCTGGCGCATCCAAGACTTTTGTTCCCCCCATTTATAGAACTCCACCAAATTTTTATTCATCCAGGCAGGGGTATACATTGTCACTCCATTTGCTTCTCTCAGCTTTTTAATCTTAGACCATATCCTTTGTACCAGACCCAGTGTGGGAAACCCTCCTCCCAATCGACTAAAATCTCAAGCCTCTAACCAGAGGGACCCTTTTTGTCATGACTTCCAAAATTGCCTTTGTAGAACTTCCCTTCCCCCTTGAAACCCATCCTCTAATATGCTGACTTTGAGATGCTAAAAAGTAGATTCACGTGTTTGGCAAAGCGAGTTTCCCCCTCTGTCTTTGGTCTTTGCAAAATTTCCAATTTTATTCTAGGATGGCCTCTACCCCAAGCTAGATCCCGGAATAAGGAATTAACCCCTTCACCACGCAGTCTATTTTGGCCCTAAAGACCTTGCCATTTTTTGCAATTCTGACCAGTGTCCCTTTATGAGATAATAACTCTAGAACGCTTCAATGGATCCTAGTGATTCTGAGATTGTTTGTTTTTTCCGTGACATATTGGGCTTCATGTTAGTGGTAAATTTA
This sequence comes from Allobates femoralis, assembly GCA_033576535.1. Taxonomy (NCBI): domain Eukaryota; kingdom Metazoa; phylum Chordata; class Amphibia; order Anura; family Aromobatidae; genus Allobates; species Allobates femoralis. The sequence continues at coordinate 264,365,400 of JARQOC010000004.1, forward strand.
GGTTGATAATCTTTGTGTTTATTTGTGAAAAAATCAAAAATTTGGCCAAAATTTTGAAAATTTTGCAATTTTCAAATTTTTAATTTTTATTCTGTTAAACCAGAGAGTTATGTGACACAAAAATTTAATAAATAACATTTCCCACATGTTTACTTTACATCAGCACAATTTTGGAACAAAAAAACAATTTTTAGTTAGGAAGTCATAAGGGTTCAAAGTTCATCTGCAATTTGTAATTTTTCCAGCAAAATTTACAAAACCATTTTTTTAGTGACCACATCACATTTGAAGTCCTTTGAGGGGCCGATATGACAGAAAACACCCAAAGGTGACACCATTCCAAAAACTGCACCCCTCAAGCTACTCAAAACTACATTCAAGAAGTGTATTAACCCTTCCAGTGCTTCACAGGAACTAAAGCAATGTGGAAGGAAAAAATGGACATTTGAATTTTTCCAACAAAAATGTTCTTTTAGTCTCAATTTTTTCATTTTCACAAATTCGTAAAATATGTTGGACAATTTCTCCTGAGTACACCGATACCTCATATGTGGTCATAAACCACTGTTTGGGTGCATGGCAGGGCTTGGAAGGGAAGGAGCGCCATTTGACATTTTGAGCAAATTTTCTATTCAAAAAGTCAAATGGTGCTCCTTCCCTTCTGAGCCCTGCCATGCACACAAACAGTGGTTTATGACCACATATGAGGTATTGGTGTACTCGGGAGAAATTGTCAGACGACTTTTAGGATCCATTTTATCCCATTGCCCATGTGAAAATGAAAAAATGGAGGTTAAAAGAACATTTTTGTGAAAAAAAAAAAAAGTACTTTTTCATTTTTTACGGATCAATTTGTGAAGTACCTGGCGGTTCAAAGTTCTCACTATGCATCTAGATAAGTTCCTTGGGGGGTCTAGTTTCCAAAATGGCGTCACTTGTGGGGGAGCTCCAATGTTTAGGCACACAGGAGCTCTCCATATGTGACATGGTGTCCGGAAACAATTAGAGCAAATTTTCCATTCAAATTGTTAGCGGACACCATGTCGCGTATGGAGAGCCCCTGCATGCCTAAATATTGCAGCTCCACCACAAGTGACCCCATTTTGAAAACTAGACCCCCAAGGAACGTATCTAGATGCATAGTGAGCACTTTGAACACCTAGGTGCTTCACAAATTGATCTGTAAAAATGAAAAAGTACTTTTTTTTTCCACAAAAATTTCCTTTTTTAATTTTTACGGATTAATTTGTGAAGCACTTGGGGATTCAAAGTGCTCACCGCCCATCTAGATTAGTTCTCTGGGGGGTCTAGTTTGCAAACTTGTGGGGGAGCTACAATATTTAGGCACACAGGGGCTCTCCATACGCGACATGGTGTCCGCTAACGATTTGAATGGAAACGAATTGTTAGCACTTTGAAGCCCCAGTTGCTTCACAAATTGATCCATAAAAATGAAAAAGTACCTTTTTTTTCACAAAAATCTTTTTTCCTTTTTACGGATTAATTTGTGAAGCACCTGGGGGTTCAAATTGCTCACTATGCATCTAGATAAGTTCATTGGGGTCTAGTTTCCAAAATGAGGTCACTTGTGGGGGAGCTCTAATGTTCAGGCACACAGGGGCTCTCCATACATGTCATAGTGTCTGCTAACAATTGTAGCTAATTTTCCATTGACATTGTTAGCGGACACCATGTCGCGTATGGGAGCCCCTGTCTGCCACCAGCATTGTCACCAGCACAAGGGCAAGTGGAAGAGTTGGGGTGCAGCACCAGAAAATGGCGCCTCTAATGAATGTGCTATTTTCTGGGGCGGCTGTGGGTTGAAATTCACAGCGTCGGGGTCCACAACGTTTGGGTCTCTCCACACTGAAGATTCCAACCCCCCAACTGCTAAGTTGTACCTGGCTAGAAACCAAAAATACAGCGAAGCCCATTTTTTTCATTTATAGACCTCATTTTTTTAAAAAAACGACGTGGGGCTCTGCCATATTTTTGGCCCAGCCAGGTGCAACTTGGCAGCTACGGACTGGCACCCACCCCCAGCTGCCTCATTGTACCTGGCTGGCAACCAAAAATACAGCAAAGCTCTTTTTTTTTTTTTTTTTATCGCCCTAATTTGAGAAAAAAAAGCGACATGAGGCTCTGCCATATTTTTGGTCCAGCCAGGTACAACTAGGCAGCTGGAGGCTGGAATCCTCAGCATGGAGAGGCCGAAGCGTTCTGGGCCCCCATGCTGCGAATTGCAGCCTCCAGCCACCCCTGAAAATGGCGCATTAATTGAAGCGCCATTTTCTGGCGCTGTACCCAGACTCTTCCAGTTGCCCTGGTGACGGTGGCAAACTGGGTAATAAAGGGGTTAATGCCTGCTTTTTTATTGGCAGCTGGCACTAAGCCCGAGATTCATAATGTCGGGCCAATGTTAGACCCAGCCATTAGGAATCTCTAGTAAATAGTAAATAAAATACACCATAGAGAGAAAATTATTTTTATTAGAAAAAAAAACACAAACAAAAATTGTGACTCCATCTTTATTACTCCATAGCGGCCGACGTAGTCCACAACGATGGTCCCATGACACTCGATCGCCTCTACTACATGCAGAGACTGCAGCAAGGGATCAAGTGTCCTATTGTTGTAGTCTTTGGGGTCAGAGTCATGGCACACTGTATGGCAATGATCTTTCATACGGTGCACCATGACTATGACCCCAGAGACTACAACAAGGGGACTCTTGATCCCTTGTTTTATTCTCTGGGGTCAGAGTCATGGTGCACTGTATGGTAACAATCTGTCGTACTGTGCATCATGACTGTGACCCCAAAGACTACAACAAAGGATCAAGTGTCCACTTGTTGTAGTCTCTGGGGTCAGAGTCATGCTGCATGGTACGGCAGATCATTGCGATACAGTGCACCATGACTCTGACCCCAGAGACTACAACAAGTGAACACTTAATCCCTTGTTGCACCCATCCATCCAGCCATCCACCCATGCATCCATCCATCCAACCATCCATCCACCTATGCACTCATCCATGCACCCATGCATGCACCCATTCATGCTTGCACCCATCCATGCATGCGCCCATGCATGCACCCATGCACCCATCCATGCAGCCATCATCCCCATGCACCCATGCACACATCCATCCATTCATCCACCCATGCACCCAGGCATGCACACATGCACCTATCCATCCATCCACCCATGCACCCATCCATCCATCCATTCATACTTACCTCACTCATGGAGGAGAAGCCCGGGAGAGGAGGAGTGGCGTCACAGCCGGAGCAGATTAGGCCGACAGGCGGGTGCAGCAGCGGGTGCAGCCCGCTGGGAGAGAGGTGTGGGGGGACATGGGGAACAGAGGTGGGGGGCGGGACAGGGAGGTGAGGATCACGTGAGGGGGCTGAGGAGGTTGACTGGCGGGTGCACCGGCGGGTGCAGCCCACTGGGGATAGATATTAGAAGAGGAGGGACACAGGATCGGAGGAGGGGGGGCAGAGGGAATCAGATCCAATCAGATCTGGAGGGGTGAATAGCTCTGATTGGCAGTTTCACTTTCAACTGCCAATCAGAGTGACTTTAGCCATGGGGGGGTAAGCCACCCCCCGTGGGATAAAGTATAGGACCTTGCTATCCCGCAGCATCAGTGATATTTCACCAGCCCCGGTCACCGATGCTAGGGGACTCCGATCCCGCCATGACGTTGCACAACGTCATGGGTCAGGAACGCACCGAAACCCATGATGTTTGTGTAACGTCATGGGTCGGGAAGGAGTTAAGTCTCTGAAATAGTCCCCATGGAAGCCACACAGGCGAATTATGCAGCACATACAGGATCTTTAGCATAAGTATCATTTTAGCCAGGTTTGCCCTCCCCACCACCGAGAGACGCAACTTACCTCAGGTTTGGGCCTTATCTTTCAATTTGCCTAACAGCGGGTCTACATTCTGTCTAACAAATTTGGTGACTGGCAGAGCAATGTGTATTCCCAAATATTTAAACTGGTTCGATTTGTCCTAACTTTACAAGATTCCCATAACATGCTTTTATCAGTGCCTCCAAATTCATCATTTTAAACAATCATGTACATTTCCAGCTTGGTGGAGCCCTAACCCATCAGACATGATGCAGAAATACTTTAAAGTAGCATACCCCAATGAACATGGATTGTCTCTGTTCTACAGGACTCTTAACTCTCCAGCAGAGTCGGTCAAACTCCCTTATATGAATGTCTGGGAGGAGGCACTTTTTCTCATCCAACCCCGAACACTGGTGGACTGTGGCCACATTTACTCAAAGGCACTCCCCCTGCTTTAATCATCTAGAACAACTAAAGAAAATACATATGGACTGGTATCTGACCCCTTACAAAATTTTCAAATTTAAGAAATCATATTCCCCATTATGCTGGAAGGTATGTGGTAAAAAAGGGGATCTGGGTCATGTGTGATGGTGGTGCCACAAGATAGCAGAATTCTGGAATCGAGTAGCAGACTTAATCAGGACCTTGATAGGTTTCCCTTTAACTCTAGAGGGGCCCTTGGCAGTCTTAAATATTGGATTGTAAGACAAAAGGAGAGACAGGACAAGCGCTCCCTGGGGAGAACCTGGTATACAATTGCTCAGGGATGCAAGGGTGGCAGTGTGTGTGGTGGACTCTCACCTTTCCGGGTTGTGCTGCCTCCACACAACTGTGTATATGTTATATACCGTATGTTGTTAAAAGATATATTTGAATACAAAATTTATGGTTTAAAAAAAGAATGGCACCCCTGCAACGAAATTTCAGTTTTCACGGGATTTAAAGGGATGTTTGTCAGAACTGAATTTAAGCCACTTAAAATTGACTTTACACTTATTCAGAACTGGCGCAGCCACGGAAGCGGCTACAAATATTGATCGTTGGAGGTCTGATTGTCACAAAGTTTACATACGTCCTGATTTATTGCTTACTTATTGAATTCTCTTTTAGGTCATAAGGTCGTTTGGATAGTTGGTCATTCTTTCATGTTATGTGCCCTTCAATGAGCTGCCAAACGGACCAATTTGGAAAATCTATTGTTTGATACTGATGAAGTGCAGGTATACTGGCTTGGGTTTCGAGGGCTTCGTTGGTGTGATTTAAACACACTTTTGCTTGATTTATTGCGCGAGTGGGCTATGCCTAATTTAATAATATTACACCTTTAGGTAACGATTTGGGTAAATCTAGGACTTTGGATCTGCTGTGGAAGGTTAAGACTGACTTGGTTTGGTTGTCGCAGCAGTTTCAAAGTTCTTCCATTGTGTTTTCTGAGATTGGTCCTAGAAATTGTTGGAAATCACAGGGGTTGATGTTCCTGGATAAAATTATGAAAAAGGTTAAAGGGAACCTGTCACCTGAATCTACCCCCCGACCTATCACTAGAAGTCCCTACACCTTCCTAGCTGCTCCCTAACCATCCCTCTCTGCTGTATATCCATCCGCCCTATAAAGATTCAGAAAAATGACTTATAACTTACTGGAGGTCACCCTCTCAGGAGACTGGAAATGCGGCTCCAGGCTCCATTCTTCCCTCCTCCGTGCTTCACTGCATGCCCTGCTGGGCGTCATTATTCTTTTTTCATCTACTCCTGCATTTGGAATCTCCCGCCCTCTTCTCCTCCTATGATGCACTGGACGATACGTCACATCCGGCCCGGTGCATTATGGGCCTGATCACATAATCAGCCCGACTTCAATATGCGCATGTGTGAAGCCGGGCCGATCACGTGATCAAGCCCATAATGCATCGGACCAATCACGTGATCAGGCCCATAATGCACCAGGTCGGATGTGATGTATTGGCCGGTGCATCATAGTAGGAGAAGAGGGCGGGAGATTCCAAATGCAGGAGGAGATGAAGAAAGAATAAGGACGCCCAGCGGGGTGTGCAGTAAAGCATGGAGGAGGAGGCAATGTAGCCTGGAGCTGCCTTTCCAATCTCCTGAGAGAGCGACCTCCAGTAAGTTATAAATCATTTTTCTGAATCTTTATAGGGCGGATTTACAGCAGAGAGGGATGGTTAGGGAGCATCTAGGAAGGTGTAGGGTCAGGGTGGTAGATCCAGGCGACAGGTTTCCTTTAACAGGGAGCTTGAGAAGTTCATACCATGCTTTCATAACTTTTCTTACAGGCATAGGGATCTAGAGGGATACCCCCTGTCCATTGGGGTGGGTCGTGCTGTTGGGGGGGGTTACAGCCTGTTGAGCTGTCCCCCTTTTGGGATGGTGATCCAATTAATGGATGGACCAATTTTATACAGTTCATTATTTAATAATTTATTTATGTATTTATTAAATGACTGAGTATTTATAAACCTTAATAAAGTACCCAACCTTGTTTAACCCACAATGTTCTGTGTCCTAACTTCATTATTTAACTTGGTAGGTTGGTCACATGGGCATTGTGACATCATGGTATATGGTACTGACCTGTCTTGAACATGCATGTATGAGTAATCTTTATTGTCAATTGTCTGCTATTGTGTTGTACTTTATGTATATGTTCTGCTGCTGTGAAACTGTAATTTCCCTCTTAATCAATAAAGTGTATCTTATCTTACTTGTGTTTTTTTACATGCGTTTTTGATTATATTCTTTTTACATGTGTTTTTATTGCGTTTTTTGACGCTGTGTTTTGTTTCTTATTGGTATGTCATGTTTTAAACAAAACTGCTTTTTTTATACTGTGAGGCACCGCCGGCATGGTCCTCATAGCCGGGGACCATCACATGCAGGATCAGGGTATGATCCTGTTCACACTGGCCGGTTTTCCAGTGATGATACCGTGTGAACATACCCGGAACACAAGGTGTTAAATATGATAGTGTAAGCTGTAAAGCTGAGACTTTCATGTGACTAGTGAGCGGCTGTGAGTGGCAGTGAATGGCTCCTGAGATCGATGAGGCCCTGAGGAAAGGAATGGGTGTTGATTGCTGACAGCCCAGGTGGGTGTGTCAGGAGGGTGTGTCCTGAGGAATAGCAGCCCAGCTGGATGAGTCAGAGTGAGAGTGGCAGGCATGATAAGAGCCTGCCAGCTGAGTGTCTGAGAGAACCATTATCAGCCTGAGACCAGAGAGAGACAGATCCAGTCTGTGTGAGGGACTGTCCATACCGCTATGTTGAGCTGGTGAAGGGAGCATGCTAGCTCCATACCGGTAGCCAGGACGGGGTCATTACAGCACCTGGTGTGGGGAAGCCGTGGCTGACCTGGTGAACACTGGACTGGACGTGGGGTGAAACAGGTCCAGGAAGGAGCCCGTGGGGAGGCTTGGCCAACCCGTTACTTCAGGTAGCGAGACCCGGATCTGTGCCCGGTAAGACAGCAGTTCCCGTGTGATGGAGTGCTGTGTGTGATTAATGCCAGGCAGGCATAACCGCCATTGGGTCTGACTAGGTAGTCGGTAAAGGACCCGTTGATGTATGTGAGGGCTTAGGTAATTGCCCTGAATGAGAGATGATGGCCTATATGTAAGAGCCATGTATAATGATGTGGAGAGAGAGTGACCCAGCTAGTATGGATGATATTGGAGGCGTTCCGTCCCTGTGGTACAAGAGGGAGGCTTGCCCTGCTCCTTGCAGTGGGTACCTGTCCCTCAACCACGGCCTCTAATGGTGTGGGTGTGCATGTGGCCAGAGACAGGGGTCACGAAGGCTCCTAGAAAGGTAACCATGGCTGATCCGGAAGGGTGCTACTCAGACGCAGGGTACAGTCGTCGACCTGGAGACCTGCCATGAGATGGAGGTTTGGTGGCGACTGGTGGCCCGTACTGTGGTGAGTAGGCCATGGTGACGCAAGGTTAGCCCGGATTCTATGGTTGACCAGGTCCCTGTTATGGTCATGGAGGAGCCATAGTCCATGGATGTGTTATGATGGGCTGTGAGTGGGTGTAAGAAATGTATGTGATCCATGGATATATTATGATGGGTCACATATGGTATGTAAGGTCCCGGTCAGGCAGGAATCCTGACTACGGGTTAATGTTATGTCATCGAGCTGGGTGACTAAAGCCGGGCGGCTGGTACCGCCTTTGGGACCCACAGGACCCGTTGAGGCATATGTAATGAAGGTCAGAAGCAGGGGTTAAAAGGGCTCCTAGAGTGGGGAAACTGTGGTTGAACCAGGTGGTGCTGACCTGGACATGGGGTGAAACACGTCCAGGAAGGAGCCCCTTGGCGAGACATGGCGTACCCGTGACTCAGGTTGCTCAATCCCTGTTCTGAACCCAGAGGGGTCATCGTCGAAATATAACGAATGTATTTATTATAAATGTACTGTAAAATGTGTAGATAGGCCGAAGGCCGTAGCCACCAAGGGAGCGGTTGTTAGAGCTCCAATGGGGACAGAGAAGTGGTTACCGGTCCCGGGTTACTATAATGGTATATGTGCAATGTTATATGTAATATTAATGTATTATGTGACGTGTATGTGTTAAATATTAAATGTATCAACCCGGTTATTGATGCTGTTGAGAAATAGACGGGTAGTTATGTGAATAAGTATACACATGTGTTGGCGTCATAACGCAGCAAGCGAGTCCCCCGGCTCGCTACCTTTACAATACTTACTTGCGGATTACATGGCTTTTTGATGCATTTCCACAGCAGAAAAGCACTAAAAACGCATGTGTGTTTTTTACCTGCATTTTTTGTGCACCTAAAGCAGTCTATGGAGAAAATCTGCACATAAAACTCTACGTAACCGCATGAGAAATTGACAAGTTGCGGATCTGAAACACACAAAGCAGGTCAGTGTACGCTGAGTAAAAAAGAAGCAAAGTGTGCCTGAGATTTCTATAATTCCCATCCATTTTGTAGGAAGTGTAAGATGCTGTATTTTCAACCCAGTGAAAATACTGAGTTTTTAAAACTCATTGTAGCACACAGCCTTAGAGTGCGTGCACACGATGAGTATACGCAGCGTTTTGGACGCAGCGTCTTGCTGCTGCGTCCAAAATGCTACGTAGTACAGTACTAGCATAGTGGATGGGATTTCAAGAAATCCCATCCTCACTATCCGTAACCCGCCCGCAGCGTCTTTGGAGCGGCGGTGCGGGATGCCGGGAGTCCACTCCTCCGCAGCATGTTTATTTCATGCTGCAGAGTTGGAAGCGGCTCCCATTGGGTGACTGCAGGGAAAGCAACCCCGCACCCACCGCACATGGTGAGTACAGGGCGGCTGCGGTCTCCCTGCGGCCACCCGCGGCTTCCCTCATGTCCAGAGGAGGTGCGTCCAACACGTGTGCACGCACCCTTAGGCCACATGCACACATTGAGTATTCGGTTTTACCTCAGTATTTGGTGAGTTTTTTACCTCAGTATTTGGTGAGTTTTTATCTCAGTCTTTGGGGAGTTTTTTACCTCAGTATTTGGGGAGTTTTTTCCCTCAGTATTTGGTGAGTTCTTTTCCCTCAGTATTTGGTGAGTTCTTTTCCCTCAGTATTTGGTGAGTTCTTTTACCTCAGTATTTGGTGAGTTTTTTTACCTCAGTATTTGTAGCCAAAACCAGGAGTAGAACAGAGGAAAAGTAAAGAAAGACGTCACCACTTCTGTATTTCTTATCCACTCAGGGTGCGTGCACACTGTCCGGAGGAGCTGCGTGTTGGACGCAGCTCCTCCGGACCTGAGTGAAGCCGCGGGTGGCTGCAGGGAGACCGCAGCCGCCCTGTACTCACCATGTGCGGCGGGTGCAGGGCGGCTTCTCCCTGCAGTCACCAACTCTGCAGCATGAAATAAACATGCTGCGGAGGAGCGGACTCCCGACAACCCGCACCACAGCTCCAAACACGCTGCGGGCGGGTTACGCATAGTGAGGATGGGATTTCTTGAAATCTCATCCACTATGCTATTACTGTACTACGCAGCGTTTTGGACACAGCGGCAAGACGTTGCATCCAAAAGGCTGCGTACACTGATCGTGTGCACGCACCCTTATAGTTTTGGCTTATAAATACAGAGGTTTCTCAAGCTTCTTTTAGCAAACAGGCAGTTTAAATTGTAGAGTGAGATTTGGGATACATTCACTGTCTGTTTGGTCTGTTTTTGTTTCACAAATCAGACCGAAGGATATGGACAGGTGGTCTGTTTTTTTTCTAATCAAGCAACCCATTTGTTAGGCTAGCTTCACACCATGGTTTTGAGCTGTCAGGCTGTGTCCGGTGTTTTGCAGGAAGCAAACAGCTGACAGCTCTGGACAGAACAGAACCGGCCTGTTTTCTGCCAGAATCGGCAGTCCGCAGCTGCAGGAGCTGTCCCGTGCTGAAATTTCAAAATTGTGGCTACTGGGAGCTAGCCCTGGTTCTGAAATCTCAGCCGGGAGCTCTCCAGGTGCTGAAGTTTAACGCTGGGCGCTGCTGAACTTCAGCACCTGACGTCCGGCAGCCAGAACCGATTTTCTGTCGGATCCGGGGCGATCCAGTGCCCATAGACTCCCATGTTAGGGGGTGGCGGATAGCATCGGATCAAGGAGGATCCGGCAGGATCTGATTTGTTCAGATTTTTACCAAAAATGCTGCAAGCTCTGATTTTGTGTCTGGGGAATAAAAACGAATTCTGCTGGATCCACCCGGACAGATGGAAACCGGATGGCAAAACGCTGCCATCCGCCCCCATAGGAATACTATGGGGCCAAAATCGGATCCGGTTCACACTGGAAAGCCCTGGATCACACAAACCATGGTGTGAAGCCGGCCTTACTAAAAAGTAAAATGACTGATGTGAACTGCTTCCATATAAACTAAAAAGAGGGTAAAACTGGGCAAAACTGTAAGGCTATGTCACACTGGGCATTTTTAATTCATTTTTGGTGCTGTGTTTTTGTTTTTTTAAACTCCACCAAAAACAGATCAATCAAAACATTTACCAGCAAAGAGAATGGGATTTTCAATTTGCTGTTTACACGCTGCGTTTTTGACTGCTGCGTTAGTGGTGCAGAAAGTGGATCCACAAAATAATGAGCGTCAATTTGTGTGATGTTTTTCTGGTGCACTTTCTGCACCACTAAAACCAATTACTTATCCTCACCAGCGATCCCATGGTGAGCTCCAGTGATGTGTGCCTTCCGGGCGTCGGCAGGACCTGTCTGGGACTAGTCTGTACGGTATTTTAGGACCTATCACATGTGACTTACCATGTGACTCAGTCACGTTGTGCACAGGTCGTAAAGTACTGTACAGGCTACTCACAGACAGGACCTGCCGATGCCCAGGAGGAAGACATCACCAGGATTCATCGCGGGATTGCGGGGAGAGTACGAAAGTGTATGTGTGCCTCTGTCTGTGTTTCTGTATGTCTGTCTATGTCCCCTGAAAATGGAGAAAAAAGCAGCAGAAACAGATGATGCATTTGTGATGCTTTTTTGCAAAAAGGGGATCCGTTTTTGGTGCAGAAACTGCGTCAAAAACAGATCAATAAAAAATGGAGCACAAACACTCTGGCTGAATGTAGCCTTCCAGTATATATACGGTACATGAAAAAAAACTATGTCAATGGGCCTTAAATTAGTTCGCTTGCCAGTATTTTTTGTGTCATGGCTGATCAATATACACTGTATATACAGTCATGGCCAAAAGTATTGACACCCCTGCAATTCTGTCAGATAATACTCAGTTTCTTCCTAAAAATGATTGCAATCACAAATTCTTTGGTATTATTATCTTCATTTAATTTGTCTTCAATGAAAAAAAACACAAAAAGATTTGTCCTAAAGCCAAATTGGATATAATTCCACACCAAACATAAAAAAGGGGGTGGACAAAAGTATTGGCACCCTTAGAAAAATCATGTGATGCTGCTCTAATTTGTGTAATTAACTTACCTGTGGCACGTAACAGGTGTTGGCAATACCTAAATCACACTTGCAGCCAGTTGACATGGATTAAAGTTGACTCAACCTCGGTCCTGTGTCCTTGTGTGTACCACATTGAGCATGGAGAAAAGAAAGAAGACCAAAGAACTGTCTGAGGACTTGAGAAACCAAATTGTGAGCAAGCATGAGCAATCTCAAGCCTACAAGTCCATCTCCAAAGACCTGAATGTTCCTGTGTCTACCGTACGCAGTATCATCAAGAAATTTAAAGCCTATGGCACTGTGGCTAACGTCCCTAGATGTGGACAGAAAAGAAAAATTGACGAGACATTTCAACACAAGATTGTGCGGATGGTGGATAAAGAACCTCGACTAACATCCAAACAAGTTCAAGCTGCCCTGCAGTCCGAGGGTACAACTGTGTCAACCCGTACTATCCGTCGGTGTCTGAATTAAAAGGGACTGTATGGTAGTAGACCCAGGAAGACCCCACTTCTTACCCCGAGACATAAAAAAGCCAGGCTGGAGTTTGCCAAAACTTACCTGAGAAAACCTAAGAGTTTTGGAAGAGTGTTCTCTCTTTTTGGGCAAAGGCATCAACATAGAGTTTACATGAGAAAAAAAGAGGCATTCAAAGAAAAGAACACGTTCCCTACAGTCAAACATGGCGGAGGTTCCCTGATGTTTTGGGGTTGCTTTGCTGCCTCTGGCACTGGACTGCTTGACCGTGTGCATGGCATTATGAAGTCTGAAGACTACCAACAAATTTTGCAGCATAATGTAGGGCCCAGTGTGAAAAAGCTGGGTCTCCCTCAGAGGTCATGGGTCTTCCAGCAGGACAATGACCCAAAACACACTTCAAAAAGAACTAGAAAATGGTTTGAGAGAAAGCACTGGAGACTTCTAAGGTGGCCAGCAATGAGTCCAGACCTGAATCCCATAGAACACCTGTGGAGAGACCTAAAAATGGCAGTTTGGAAAAAGCATTCTTCAAATATCAGGGACCTGGAGCAGTTTGCCAAAGAAGAATGGTCTAAAATTCCAGCAGAGCATTGTAAGAAACTCATTGATGGTTACCGGAAGCGGTTGATCGCAGTTATTTTGGCTAAAGGTTGTGCAACCAAATATTAGGCTGAGGGTGCCAATACTTTTGTCCGGCCCATTTTTGGAGTTTTGTGTGAAATGATCAATGTTTTGCTTTTTGCTTCATTCTCTTTTGTGTTTTTTCATTGAAGACAAATTAAATGAAGATAATAATACCAAAGAATTTGTGATTGCAATCATTTTCAGGAAGAAACTGAGTATTATATGACAGAATTGCAGGGGTGTCAATACTTTTGGCCAACACTGTACAGTTGTGCTCAAACGTTTACATACTCTGGCAGATTTTTTGCTTTCTTGGCCTTTTTTCATTGAATCAATTTGAAAATTGTGGGAATGCCCAGCTAAATTTTTCATAAAGGGTGCTACAAGATGCATGGGATTTTGTGCATACATAGAAAAAAGAGAAGTCCATGCATATATGGGATGTTCACACCAATGTACACCAAATGTACTATAATGTAGTTTGCAAACTTATGAAAATGTTGTCAGAAGGGCGCTCCTGAAGGCATTTTGACGGTAGGCGGGTCCCCTTGTGCCGCGTTACCCCCTGCCTCGTTGCTGTAATACGCTCTAATGGGCGTCATTATACAAAAGCAGAGCGCGGGCACGATTTCAATATCGTGCCCGCCACGTCACTGCTGCGACGCGGTCATGTGACGCCGGGTTCGCGCGTCACTTCCAGTCGCACACAGGCAGACTTCAGCATGCTATCTGCACATGCGCGAAGTCTGCCTGTGAACCCTGCGACTGGAAGTGACGCGTCCCGGCGTCGCAGCGGTGACATGGGGGGCGCGATATTAAAATCGTGCCCGTGCTCTGCTTTTGTATAATGACGCCCATTAGGGCGTATTACAGCAACAAGGCAGGGGTAGCGCGGCACAAGGGGACCCGCCTACCGGTCAAAATGCCTTCAGGAACGCCCCTCTGACAACATTTTCGTAAGTTTGCAAACTACATTATAGTACTTGTAGATTACTACAAAAGATGAGGCAGGGATGTGTTACAATGTATTCTAAGGCTGCAGGGGCAGGTATTAATAGTTTAGAAAGCTTATTTGGGGTGACAGGTTCCCTTTAATCAATATACACATGTGGTCAAAATTGTTGGTACCCCAAAGAAAAACCCACAATGGTCACAGAAATAACTTGAATCTGACAAAAGTAATAATAAATTAAAAAAATCTATGAAAATGAACACATGAAAGTGTGTAAGACATTGCATATCAACCCTGCTTCCACAGAATTTAAAAAAAAATTAAACTCATGAAACAGGCCTGGACAGAAATGATGGTCCCTTAACTTAATATTTTGTTGCACAACCTTTTGAGGCAATCACTGCAATCAAATAATTCCTGTAACTGTCAATGAGACTTCTGCACATCTCAATAGGTATTTTGGCCCACTTCTCAAAAGCAAACTGCTCCAGTTGTCTTGTGTTTGAAGGTTGCCTTTTCCAGATGGCATGTTTCAGCTCTTTCCAAGAATCCTCAATAGGATTCAGGTCAGGGCTCATAGAAGACCACTTCAGAATAGTCCAATGTTTTCCTCTTAGCCCTTTTTGGGTGTTTTTAGCTGTGTGTTTTGTGTCATTATCCTGTTGCAAGACCCACGACTATGACCTATGACTGAGACCAAGCTTTCTGACATTGGGCAGCACATTTCTCTCTAGAGTCCCTTAATAGTTTTAAGATTTTATTGTACCCTGCACAGATTGAAGACACCCTGTGTCAGATGCAGCAAAGCATCCCCAGAACATAACAGAGCCTTCTCAATTTTTCACAGTAGGGACAGTGTTCTATTCTTGATATGCTTCATTTTTCTGTCTGTGAACATAGACTGATGTACCATTCCAAAAAGTTCCATTATTGTCTCATATATCCTTCCAAGATTCTCCCAGAAGATTTGTGGCTTATCAATATGTAGCTTGGCAAATTTCAGTCTGACTTTTTAAGGATTTTTCTTTCAACAAAGGTGTCCTCTTTGGTCGTCTCCCATGAAGTCCATTTTGGCTCAAACAATGATGGATGATGCGATCTGAAACTGATGCTCCTTCAGCTTGAAGTTCATCTTTAATCTCTTTTGAGGTTTTTCTGGGCTCTTTTGTTACCATTTGTATTATCCATCTCTTTGATTTGTCATCATATTTTCATCCTGTGGTCAAATCCATGGAGGTTCGCTACAGTCCCATGGATTTTAAATTTCCGAATAATATGTGCAACTGTAGTCACAGGAACATCAAACTGCTTGGAGATGGTCTTATAACCTTTACCTTTAACTTGCTTGTCTATAATTTTCTTTCTAATCTCCTGAGACAACTCTTTTCTTTGCTTACTCTCGTGCACGTTGAGTGTGGTACACACCATGTCACCAAACAAAACAGTGAGTATCTATAGCCCGCTATACAGGCCCACTGACTGATTACAAGATTGTAGACACCTGTGATGCTAATTAGTGGACACAAATTAATGAATTAACATGTCCCTTTTGTCACATTTTCAGGGGTACCATCAATTCTGTCTAGGCCTATTTCATGAGTTTAATTTTTTTTAAAATTCTGTGGAAGCAGGGTTGAAAAGCAATGTCTGACTTTCATTTGTTGATTTTCATAGATTTTTTTTTATTTAATATTACTTTTGTCAGATTCAAGTTATTTCTGTGACCATTGTGTATTATTCTTTCATTAAATGAGGGGTACCAACAATTTTGACCACGTGTGTATATCCTTTATTTTGAAAATTGACAACAAACAATTACAATTAAAAGCAAGTATCTTAGGTCCGGTGACCCAGGTTACAGAATATAAAAAGTACAGTAAAGGTCTATTAATCTACCCAATATTTATCAGCAAGTACTGCATTAGGTGCAGCAAATATAATTAGCAAGGTACCCCCAATAACAGTTAATTTTCTTATTAAAGTAGCAAAATAAACAAAGTATCCAAAGGTCACTATAAAATAGACCCTATAGTGGTTGGGTCCATGTGCTACTATATAGATACATCTGATCCCTGGCTGCATCTGATCCCTGGCTGCATCTGATCCCTGGCTGCATCTGATCCCTGGCTGCATCAGATCCCCGACTGCTTCTGATCTCCTGACTGCTTCTGATCTCCTGACTGCTTCTGATCTCCTGACTGCTTCTGATCTCCTGACTGCATCTGATTCCTGGCTGCATCTAATCCCTGGCTGCATCTCATCCTCATGTGTTGTGCATTGGGTCTTGTCTTGCTAAGACCTCATCAGTACTGACCATCTTTTCGCTGCATCTGATCCCTCGCTGCATCTGATTCATGATTGCATCTCAATCCCTGTTGCATCCCATCCCTACATGTTGTGCTTCTGGTCTTGGCTTGATAACCTTTCAATAGTCTTGACTTGATATGTCTTCAACATTACCACACATCTCTCGCCGCATCTGATCCCTGGCTGCGGCTCATTTCCTGCTGCATCTCATCCCTATATGTTGTGCATTTGTCCAGACCTGGTACACCTCCATTATCCTTGCTCACCTACTCGCTGGATCCGATCCCTGGCCACACCCGACCCCTGGATACATCTCATCCAATGCTGCATCCCATCTCTACGTGCTGCAATCCATAGTTACTGTACACAATGTTTCCGCTTCTTTTCACCTTCACTCCCACACTACTTAATTGCCTGCTAACTCCACTTATCCTTCCTCCCAGTAATGAAGTTGTTCTCTCTCCCTCCATCCTACTCTGCCATCTAACCCCCTCCTCCGAACTGTTCCTCCACATTCAATCCTTCATTTCCAGACATGCACACCTGCCACGTAACCTCTTCTGCTCCCACCTTCTAGCCCTTTCCCTGCTCCTCCTTCTTGCCGGAGACATATCCCCTAATCCTGGACCACCCTGTCTCATCCCCACAATCACTTCTACCCTATGCCCATGATATAACACCAACCTTTGCAACCACAACAACCTTAGACCCATTCACCCAGCCCCTGCCCACCCAGTTCCTCTAGCTGGTGCACTCTGGAACGCTCGCTCCATCTGCAACAAACTTGCATTCATCCACGACCTCTTTATCACCTACAAACTCTCATTCCTTGGCATCACCGAAACCTGGCTCACCCCCTCTGATACAACCTCTCCTGCTGCACTTTCCTATAGTGGACTCAGTCTTTCCCTCACCTTGCGCCCCAGTAACAAACATGGTGGAGGTGTTGGCTTCCTCCTGGCCAACAACTGCTCCTTTGCCCCTATTCCACTGCCACCCTCCGCTACTCTCCCCTCTTTCAAGGTTCATTCCATCTGCATCTTCTCTCCCAGCTGGCTGTCATTTACCACCCCCCTGGATCAACCACCTCTTTCCTTGCTCATTTCACCACCTGGCTACTTCTCTTCTTCTCTGCGGACATTCCCACTATCATCATGGGCGACTTCAACTTCCCCACTTCTCACCCAGACACATTTCACTGACTACCTCTTTTGGGCTCTCTCAATGGTCCTCCTCTGCCACTCACAAAGATGACCACACGCCGGACCTCATCTTCACTAGCCTGCTCCTCTCACTAACCTCTCAAACTCACCACTCCCCCTGTCTGACCACAATCTCCTGACTTTCTCCTCCCTCTCCTCACTTCCTCCATCCCGCAATTTCACTCATCCTCGCCAAAACCTAAAGCATATAGATTTACACTCATTCTCAAAATCCCTTCTCCCAATCGCCGACATAGCTTCCCTACATGACACAGATGTTGCTACCACCCTATATAACACCACAATAACTACTGCCCTCGACTTGGCTGTCCCCACATACAACAATTTCGCGCGCAAACAGGCAACCCTGTCTCACCACCCTCACTAAAGACCTAAGACAGGCTTCCAGGGTTGCTAAGTGGAGATGGAAGAAATATCATTTCACTGAACACTTCACTATGTTCAAGCAGTCCCTGACTAACTTCAAGGCCGCGCTCACTGACACAAAACAAGCTTCTTATCTTTAATATCCTCCCTGTCTCACAATCCCAAATAGCTTTTAGATCTTTCAACTCTCTACTCTCCGTCCCCCTGCACCTCCTCCTCCTCTTATCTCGGCCAAAGACTTTGCCTCTTTCTTCAACCAAAAGATCGATAACATCAGAGGCAGCTTTGACCTACTGTCCCCACAGCTTCTCCTCACAACTGCACTGCCCTCTCCTCCCAAAGGCTGCTTCTCCACTTTGTCAGAAGATCAGCTCTCTTCCCACCTATCAAAATCACACCTCACCACTAGTGCCCTTGACTCTCTCCCATCCCACCTCATTCCCAGCCTCACCTCTGTCTTCATCCCAAACCTAACCCACCTTTTCAACTTATCACTTACTACTGGTGTCTTCCCCTCATCCTTCAAACCATGCCTTGATCACACCCATCCTCAAAAATCCCTCCCTTAACCCATCATCTGTTTCTAACTATCGTCTAATATCACTTCTCCCCTTTGACTCAAAACTACTGGAACACCATGTTCATCTTGAACTGTCCTCCCACCTTTCCTCCTTCCTCCTTGACTGTTTGCAATCTGGCTTCCAACCGCATCACTCCACCGAAAAAGCCTTAACCAAAGTTACCAACAACCTATTAACCACCAAGAGCAAACGACACTACTCTGCCCTCCTCCTCCTTGACCTATGTTCCGCCTTCGAAACTGCTGACCATTCCCTCCTGCTACAGATTCTGCAATCTCTTGGTATCACTGACGTGGCCTTCTCCTGGATCTCCTCATATCTAACTGACCAGACAATCAGCGTCACCCTCTCCCACACCACCTCTTCACCTTACACCCTTTCTGTCGGTGTCCCCCAAGGCTCAGTTCTTTGACCCCTTCTTTTCTCCATCTACACCCTCGGTTTGGGACAGCTACTCGGTCTTCAGTATCACCTCTACACTGATGACACTCTGATCTAACTCTCCGGACCTGATATCACCTCCTCGCTATCCATAATTCTGCAATATCTGTCTGCTATCTCATCTTTCTTTCTGCTTGCTTTCTGAAACTGAACATGGACAAAATATAAGTTATCATCACATAACGAATGCGCCAAGATCCGAACATACAAATAGTCCACCCTTCCAATAACTTCCAGGCCGATATCCTTCCACATAAACGGGAATTATGTACCCAGTAGTACCAGACAAGAAGTTCAATGAAAGTTATTCAATGGTGAGAGGGGGAGGAGAAGGGGAATATAGGGGGAGGGTCAAGGAGGGGAGGGGAGTGCAGTTGAGAACATATTGGAGCATAGCTAAGAGACATCCTAAGCAACCTGTTATTTGTAAATTGCATCAAAATCATCAATATCAATTACCTTAAGGTGAGCTATATTTTTATACATATAATAATTATATAGATTTAAAAATAAAGAATACATATATTCATTAAATACATTGGTGTGCACATCCCATATATGCATGGTCTTTTCTCTATTTTTTCATAGAATATGAATGATAACATGAAAACCTTTTTTTTCCACTCAAGCTTAGTGGCTGGGTGAAGCCATTTATTGTCAAACTACTGTGTTTTCTCTTTCTACATCATAATGACAACTAAAAACATCCTAATGACCCTAATCAAAAATTCACATATCCTAGTTCTTAATATCGTGCATTTCCCCCTCTAACATCAATGACAGCTTGAAGTCTTTGTGGTAGTTGTGGATGAGGCTCTTTATTTTCTCAGATGGTAAAGCTACCTATTCTTCTTGGCAAAAAGCCTCCAGTTCTTGAAAATTCATGGGCTTTCTTACATGAACTGCACGCTTGAGTTTTCCCCAAAGTGGCTCAGTGATATTGAGGTCAGGAGACTGAGATGGCCACTCCTGAATCTTCACTTTGTTCTGCTGTAGTCAATGTCAGGTCAACTTGGTCTTGTGTTTTGGATCGTTTTCATGTTGGAACATCCAAGTACGTCCCATGCGCAGCTTCCATGCTGATGAGTGCAAATTTGCCTCCAGTATTTGCTGAGAACCTGCTGCATTTATCTTACCTTCAACTTTGACCAAGTTTCCTGTGCCTTTGTAGCTCACACATCCCCATATCATCAGCGTTCCACATCCGTGTTTTACAGTAGGAATGGTGTTCCTTTCATCATAGGCCTTCTTGACACCTCTCTAAATGTAATGTTTATGATGGAGGCCAAAAAGTTCGATTTTTGTCTCATCACTCCATATTACCTTGTTCCAGAAGTTTGGAGGTGTGTCTTTGTGCTGTTTGGCGTATTGTAGACGAGATACTTTGTTGCATTTGCACAGTAATGGCTTTCTTCTGGCAACTCAACCATGTAACCCATTTTTCTTCAAGTGTCTCCTTATTGTGCATCTTGAAGCAGCCACACTGATAGTTTTCAGTGAGTCCTGTATTTCAGCTGATGTTACTTGTGTGTTTTTCTTTGCATCCCGAACAATTTTCCTGGCAGTTGTGGCCGAAATTTTTGTTGGTCTACATGATCGTGGTTTGGTTTTTACACAGCCCCTGATTTTTCATTTCTTAATCACAGTTTGAACACTGCTGAATGGCATTATCAATTCCTTGGATATATTTTTGTATCCCTTTCCTGTTTTATACAGTTCACCTATCTTTTCCCATAGATCCATTGAGCATTCTTTTGCTTTCCCCATGACTCACAATCCAGAAACGTCAGTGGCTGGATGAAATATGCAAGAGTCTGTCTGGATCCCAGAAACTCACTCAGCTTTTATGCACACACACTGATTACAAGCAAACAGGTCACAGGTGAGGATGTTACCTTTATTAGCCATTCAAACCCATTTGTGTCAGGGTATGTGAACTTTTGATAAGGGTCGTTTGGATGTTTTTGGTTGTCCTTATGATTTAAAAAGTGAAAACACAGTACTTTGACAATAAATGGCTTCACCCAACCCCTGACCATGAGTGGAAAAATGTTTTTGTGTTATCATTCATATTCTCTGAAAAAAGGCTTAGAAAACAAAAAATCAGCTGGGGTATGTAAACTTTTGAGCACAACTGTATAAGGCTACCTTCACATTACGATTTGAAGGGAGCCGATGCTGTCCGATATAAATCGGACAGCATCGGCTCCCTTCTGATGCCTGGAATCGGGTGCCAAATAGGCACCCGATTCCGGCATAAAATCGGCGCCGGGCTGCAAAAAAAAAAAAAAAAAATAAAGGTTATTCTCACCTCCCCCCGAGCCCCCGCCGTCTTCCGCCATCTTCTGCCATCTTCTTGGAGGCTCCCGGTGGCTCCCGCAGGCTGCCGGTGTCAGCAGAGGTGTACCTCTGCTGTACACAGGACCTGCGGTGATGTCACAGTCACGTGACCGCGGGTTCACCATGGTGAACCCACGGTCACGTGACTGTGACATCACCGCAGGTCCTGTACAGCAGAGGGAGCGCTCTGCTGACACCGGCAGCCTGCGGGAGCCACCGGGAGCCTAGAAGAAGATGGCAGAAGATGGCGGAAGACGGCGGGGGCTCGGGGGGAGGTGAGAATAACCTTTATTTTTTTTTTTTTAACACTTGTGCTCCTAGTTAGGAGCAGTTTTACTGTACTGAGCATGCTCAGTACAGTAAAACGGGGTCCGAGGAGACATAGATGTTTCCTTGGACCCTTCTCCATAGGGCCCCATGTTATAGGGATCGGGTCAGATCGGATGTGCACTAAATGCCATCCGATTTGGTCCGATCCGAATCTGTCAGATTTTATTTTCGGTGCTAAAATCGGAGCAGGCTCCGATTTTAGCACCGATAATAAAATCGGACAGAATCGGATCGGACCAAATCGGATGGCATTTAGTGTACATCCGATTCGGTCCGATCCCCATAGGGATACATGGTGTCCGAAAATCGGTCCGATGCTGTCCGATTTTTTTCGGACAGCATCGGAAAACCGAAAATCGTTATGTGAAAGCACCCTAAGACACTGAAAAATAGTATAAATAAAGCATAAGCTATATTTTTACTGTGTTTTTTTCTCGTGTGATAGTTAACTTTGTATAAATTATTGTGTTAAAGTGCACAATAAAGGAAGAAGGGCTGTATTTTAAAATTTCACAATCATTAGTAACATTAGCACAAGCAGGAGAAGAGAAGTTCACAGACAAATCATGATGATATAGACAGAAGTCAAGAATGAGTCATGGGTATTTGTCATTATTATAGTATCTCATTGTCTAGAAGGGCTTCAGTGGAGATTTTTGAAGTCTGCTATTTGCTTTTGTCTTTGTGACTTTTTGGTTTTCATCTTTATTTTCACAGGGTAAATAGACAGCTTTATGGATCCTAAAATTGGCTAAATAGCTGCATGTCCTGTAAATCCAAGAATCTAATGTAGGTTTACATTCCTTTGGTGTTTTTCCATTTATTTTTAGCATATATATCAGGGAAGCTAACAGGACATACGGTATGTCAAAAGTATTACCTGATGGAGGCCAAGTGAGTGTCCCCTTGACCTGTGTTTGTTTGGTATGCAATGTTATTTCTTTTATTCACTTTATAGCAAAGAGTAATCTGCTGTATTTTCCTATATAGTGGCTAATGCCACTGTAAAACATCCAAAAACATACTGATATGGCCACTTTACACGTCCCGATATCGGCGTCCAACTCTGACCAAAAGTCACGTGGTTCGTGCGTTGGCCCCGATATCGTTCGTGCATTGTATGGTGTAAATGTCCAATACGATGCACGAACGATGCCAAAACGATATTGGGGATCAAATGAGCCTGCTCTCCAACGGCCCGATATTGGATGGACGTTGTGGCTGGATCGTGCTGTGTAAAAGCCCAACTACGATGTGGAGTACAACTTCCCCTATCCTCTCCCATGTTAAATGGTCATTCCTGGGTCGGCTGTACAAGGGGGGGCGTACACATCGTAGTAGCGTTGCCTGCCGATATCGCGCTGTGTAACATCTCCTATGCGATCTTGGAATTCTGCCCAGAAAAAGTGCGCTCCTGCGGCGTTGTATCCAGTATCGGACTGACGTTGGGACGTGTAAAGTGGCCATCAGGAAATTTAGATTGTGACCCCCTATATGGGGACAGTGATAATCACGAATGTGAAGAGCTGTGGAATTAATAGCGCTATATAAGTGAATAATGGAAATAAACAAATAGTGCAGTGAAGTACGTTGGTCTTTTACATCTGCTGCATATATTGGAAGATTTACCCTGAGATCTGGATGTGCCCATTTACACAGGTTTTGTAACATGCTGCTAAAGTGCTAGGATTTGTCAGTTTATAAGTGTATATATTTTATTGCTTTTTAATAAACTACTGTGCAAAATAAATTCAGTGAGTATGTTCATTCTTAACTGTGTAAGGCTGCTTTCACATAATGATTTTCGGTCATCCGATTGTATCCGTTTCAAAACGGATACAATCGGATCCGAAATCGGACCCCATGTCCCCCTATGGGAATTGGATGGGATCGGATGTGCCACTATTGGCATCCGATTTTGGCACCATCCGATCCCATCCGATTTAATCACGGGCACAAAATCGTAGCCTGCTACGATTTTGTGTCCGTGACTCACATCGGACAGCATCGGATCACTGGTGATCCAAGGCTGTTCCGAGGGCCCACAGCATGGGAGCCTATGGACATCGGATCCGAGTTCACCTCGGATCCGATGTCGGCTCCGTATCCCCTGTCTGTCCCTGCTTCTGCTCCTCCATCTTCTTCCCTCTCCTATGCTATTTTGTGCCCCAGCTTCTCTATCCTCATCTATCCCTATCCTGTCCCCTGTCCTCTTCCCTGTCTTCTCCCTGTGTGTAAAAAAATTAAGAAAACTCCTCCCGGAGGATACATCACCTGTCACCGGCTCCAACGCTGCAGCACCATCAGGGCAGAAGAGCCTGTGATGATGTAAGAGACCTGGTCAGCTGACGAGTCATGTGACCGGACCTGTGAAATCATGACAGGTCCTTCAGTCCTGATGGTGTTGCAGCGTGGGAGCCTGTGACAGGTGATGTATACTCCCGGAGGAGGTTTTTTAATTTTTTTACACACAGGGAGAGGACAGGGAAGAGGACAGGGGACAGGATAGGGATAGAAGAGGATAGAGAAGCTGGGGCACAAAATAGAGGAGCGAGGGCACAGAATAGCATAGGAGAGGGCAGAAGATGGAGGAGCAGAAGCAGGGACAGACAGGGGACCGCAGGATCCACACGGATCCTGCACAGCATTGGATCAGATGGCTATTTGCCATCCGATTACAGGGATCCGTGTGGATCCGTGCCTGTCCGTGGGATCCCCCTTCAAAGTCGGATCCCACGGACAGACACAAAAACGTAATGTGAAACCAGCCTATGTCCCCTGTTCATTGCAGCTTCCCCTGATAACAAGCTGATTACATGATGATTTTGATAACTAAACAATGTGTAGTGGCAGTGTTTGAGTCGCTACATGCTAGACACCTGAGAATAGTGACAGTGTGTAATACAAACACTGTGAGGATTCAGAAGTCTGTAGTCATATCAAGTGACTGCAGCCTTTTAGAAAAAAATTACCCCTTTAGAGAAGCTCTCCCATATTTTTTAATTCCTAAAAAGCTGTAGTCTCTACTGCTACTCTAGTCGGACCTGAAGCTCCTCGACTGAAGCCACATGGCATATAAAAAGCACAAGGTGATTTTGGCAGCCAGAACCATAGCTCCTAAGTTGAAGTCCATATAATAATAAAATTCCAGGTTCTGATCCCCTAGCTGATGCCTAAGAGCCTGGACTGGGTCATGCATCATCTCTCTCTGGTCACTCAATAACGTCTCTTTTTATATCCCAAGCCTACATCTCAGGGTATATGGTGTTGGTGGGCTAAGGGTATTTACTTATTGGTTGGATTTCAAGCCGCATACTTAATTCTCCTTTATAGTGTATGTAGTCAAAGTTGGTGAGGGGATGAGATAATTACATTAGCAATATAGAAACTTGGACAATGGAACTCCAAGCCAACTGGCAAGAAACAATGAATTAGCAAACATTAGATAACCAACAAAAGACCTATACGTCTGGCCAAATGAAGAACTTTAACCCCTGACACATTAAAAAGACTGTCGTCACACCTTTGCCTGAAGTAACCTGAGATACACTGATCAGCTGTAGTTGGGTTCACTGTGTAGGCCCCGCCCCACATTTATAAGGCCTTATTCAGTGTGTGGAGCTGAACACGGAATTCCCTTACAACAACAAGCATATGTCAGGTTCAGAAACAGCCTAGTGGGGATATCTTCTAGAAGATTTTTAAAAGGTTTTCTTCTGGATTTCATTTATAACGTATTATATTCTATTGCTCTATATTACAATTAGATAAAAATGTAAACAGTGGTTATGCTTTAAGTTTAGTCAATTTTTCTTGGATGAGAAAGAGAAAAAAATTACTCTACTTTTTCCTACAGAAAGTGTACGCAAAAAGACAGACTGAATGAGCCTTTAGAACCTAATATAACAGCATCATCTAGAAAATGGATTTCTTTTTTTTTAAGAATAATTTCAGTTGAAAAAATAGTACCGTATATACTCGCGTATAAGCCGACCCGTGTATAAGCCGACCCCCCTACTTTTGTCCTCAAAACCTTGAAAAACCTATTGACTCGTGTATAAGCCGAGTCCCGAGTACAGAATACAGGACTCGGATTGTAAACTCGCTTAGAATCGCTCAGACTAGCTCAGAATCGCTCAGAAATGCTCAGAATCGCTAAGACTCGCTCTCAGAATCGCTATGACTCACTCAGAATCGCTATGACTTACTCAGAATCGCTCGGAATTGCTCAGAATCGCTAAGACCCTCTCGGAATTGCTCAGACTCGCTCGGAATCGCTAAGACCCTCTCGGAATAGCTCAGACTCGCTCGGAATCGCTAAGACCCGCTCGGAATAGCTCAGACTCGCTACTGACAGCAGGTATCCGAGGTCCCTAATACAGTGACTCGCGTATAAGCCGAGGGGGTGACTTTTCAGCCCGATTTTTGGGCTGAAAAACTCGGCTTATACGCGAGTATATACGGTAAGTTGTGTTATCTATGTTTGTTTTTGTACATTATGATGGTACTTAAAGCAGTTTAAGGCTGTGTTCACTCATTGCGTATTTTTGCGCGCGCTTTTCAAAATACACAATGTGCCTTTTGTCTGCCGGCAAAGTGAATGGGAAATTCACTTTGCCGTAGAGACAGTGTGTAAAAATATATATCGCTTTTATAGGAAAAAGCACGGGCGTAAAAAGAATTGACATGTCAATTCTTTACGCAGCAGTGCCCATGCTTTTTCCTATAGGTGCCGGCCAGGGGCGGACCTAGACTGTAGTGGGCCCTGGTGCAAGAAATTTTTCGGGGCCCCCCCCCCCGCCCAAATCATGTTGGTGGCTGTGCACTGCAGTGCTGTGTTCACAGACAGTTTCCCTCCCTACCAGACCAAAGCCCTACTCCGGGGCTCTTACCTGGCTGGAGCCCTCAGTATCCTCAATCAGCTTGCTCACCTGCCGGGTCGTCTCATTGTCTTCTGACTTCTGGAGAGGGTGTGATGCCAGCCTCCACGGAAGAGCCGGAAGTGAAGCAGCACCGACTCTCCCAGCCCCCTCTGCCTCAATGCTGCTGCTCCACCAGCAACCTCCTCCTTCCCCCCCTTCGTACTGATAGCAGCGCCGCCCGCAGCCAGCACTTCCCCCCGGGACTCAATGTAAGAAAAGAGCCGCGGGTGTGCAGCGCGACGCTGCTGGCAAACGACTCAGCACCATGGGCGCAATGCCAGCACAGCAGTGCCGCGGGTGCTCAGCGCTGCTGACACCCGACACAGCACACCCACCCTGCGGGTGCGCAGCGCTGCTAACACCCGACAGCACCATGGGCACAATGCCAACACAGCCACAGCAGTGCCGCGGGTGCGCAGCGCTGCTGACACCCGACAGCACCCCATCCTTCCCCCCCGGGCCACACATTAAAAGCTATAGACAGTACCACCACACTACTGCCGACTGCAACCTCCTTCTGTATGTCAGGGGAACGGACCTACCGCTGGAGCCTCAGGGGCCCCCTAGGTGGACGGGGCCCTGGTGCAGCTGCACCAGCTGCACCATGGTAGTTCCGCCCCTGGTGCCGGCGCTGCTGCTTCTGATGTCACTGAGGGGAGAAAGAATCCTGGTTCCTCCTCCCCTCTGTGACATGTGTGACCGCCCATTTGATTTCGCAGTGTATTAATATACACTGCGAAATCAAAGTTAAATAAATTCAAACGTGTGAAAAATAATAAAGAATTAATACTTACCCTCCGACGGGTGTTCGGGAGTCAGGAGCTACCACAGGTATTGACCTGCTAGGACCTGTCATGATATCAGAGTGACGTTCCGGGTGCTGATTTGCCGTGCCCGGAACGTCACTCTGACATCACAGCATACCCTGGCAAGACGATACGTTGCCTTGCCATTGCACCGGAGACCGCGAAATGGCGTCGGAAAGGGTAAGTATTCATTCATTATTATTTGTCATACATTTGCCTTTATTTAATTTTGATTTCGCAGTGTGTATGAATACACTGCGAAATCAAATGGGGGCTGGCAGACATGTCACAGAGGGGAGGAGGAACCAGGATTGTTCCTCCCATCTGTGACATAACCTGCGCTTATGGGCAGAAGAAAGCGCGGTGTGTGAAAACACCGACATATTTTGTTGCGCTTTTTTGCGCAGCCGAAAATCACGGCAAAAAGCGCGCGCAAAAAAGCGCAACAAAATACGCTAATGTGTGAATGTAGCCTAAAGCTTTATTCTCAAATCAGTATGTTTACTCAATATTTTATTAGTATATGTATGCCAAAACCTTTAGAGTTTTGAAAATACAGAACAGGTGTCCATCTTTTTAATTATAGTTTTTCTCTGTAAGTTCCTCTTCTGGTTTTGGCATACTGTAGTTGATGCAAAATATTGACCAAACACAGACGTGTGAATAAGCCCTAAATATGCAGTAAACTGACAACTGGGGCACATTTTGGCTGTTAAGCTGAAGGCACACAGGCGCAAGACACGCGCGAGTATAATGCGAGAAAATATCGTATTGCACTCTGACCAGTATCTTTAAATGATACAGGTCACATCAATGCGATTTTCACGCATGCTGCAATTGCACGCGATTCCCTCACGCGAGAGGCCTTTTAGACCATGTCCACATGCTGAGTATTTGATAAGTTTTTTACCTCAGGATTTGTAGACAAAACCAGGAGTGGAGCAATCAGAGGAAAAGTCTAATAGAAACACCTGCACCACTTCTGTATTTATCACCCACTCCTGGTTTCGGCTACAAATCCTGAGGTAAAAAAACTCATCAAATACTCAGCGTGTGCACATTGCCTAAAAGTATATGGGTGCAAGTCAAACTTGTTCCC
Organism: Allobates femoralis; assembly: GCA_033576535.1. Taxonomy (NCBI): domain Eukaryota; kingdom Metazoa; phylum Chordata; class Amphibia; order Anura; family Aromobatidae; genus Allobates; species Allobates femoralis. The sequence continues at coordinate 264,393,687 of JARQOC010000004.1, forward strand.
ATACACCACACAGTGCGATAGTCGCACTCGTGTTTAAATTTCCCGCTTACCGGTACAGTAACTAATCATCTTGTACCGCTGTGACAAGATGTTTAGTTAATATAGTGATGATTTTTGTGAAATACTGATTTCCGGGGTAATTGTAGCTATTAACCCCATCAGCATCCCCTGCGCGGCATGTTTGCGCAGAGAGTGCTGATACGGCTCAAATCTCGGTGATGAAGGGGTTAATAAGATGCTGGTATGGTGACACCATGTATGTAGTGTCCACACTCCCTGGACACATGGTGTCATCACACCATGTGTGTGCAGGGGTTAAATTATCAGTAATTAGTGTTTAAGTAATTGTCGGCTTTTATTTCTCACTGTAAAAGCCGGCGCTATGTTATTAGATATGGGGAGATGTCCCCGCTGTGTGGTGCTGAAGCCCTGTCTCAACTTCAGCACCTGGAGTGTTCAGCACAGTCTACAAAGGATGGGTGAGGATACACTAGGAGAGAATAAGGCTGGTCATGCCGTAGTTTAGTACGGGTTGTATGCTTTTCTTCAGATTCTTTTTGGAGGTTTCCACAGTTGGCGAGAGTCCGATGTGTTGGAGCAGAGAGTTCAGAGTCTGGGGGAAGCACAGGAGAAATCTTGTATTTGGTTGGGGGAAGAAGAGATAAGAGGGGAGTAGAGGAGGAGATCGAGAGAGGATCGCAGGTTGCGTGAGAGTAGGTAATGGGAGATCATGTCGCAGATGTATGGAGGAGAAACGTTGTGGATAGCTTTGTATGCCATAGTTAGTATTTTAAAGGCCATGAAGTGGTGGCCCATAAAAAACTTAAGCTCACAACCCACGTCTGTGTTTTGTGAAAGATGTGCAGGAAAAAAACCTAACTAATTCTTCGTCAAAACACCAAAAAAACATTAGTTGCTCCTTTCCAGTTCCCCTCTGATGAAATAAAATAGTCAGCATATATATTATGGACTTGAAGACCAGCTTGGTTTCCAAGTGGAAGGTCCCGTAGAAATGGCACATTTCCTGGCCTCACATTCACATCATCAGACAGATCTATATCAGTGATTCTACAAAAAATTAAGTAAGATAACAGCAGGCTTCAGAACTGCCTGCACATTTTCTGGATGCATTTGTCCTCTAGAAAACATGCCATCTGGAGAATTAAATCCCAAAAGCACACTCAACAAATCCCTCTGCTCTCGACAGACAGTTATTAAAAGTGTGCTACTGGATATCCAATCCTCGATGTAGATAAGAACGAGGGATATGTCTTGAGAGAGCAAAACCCTCATCAGCAACCATAACAAATGGTGCAAGTTGACCAGAGGTTCCTGGAAGTGGATATGGCTGCGGAAGACCCAGATTTATGTCATTAAGATGCCAAGCTAATCCGGAAGAGCGAAAGATGTGAGCATCAGGCGCACTGCCATAGACCCCAAAGTCAGCAAATATAAAACAGTAATTACTGTCAACCAAGGCCAACAGCACAACAGAAAAATATCTTTTATAATTAAAAGAATATAAAGTATTATTCCCTGTTTGTACCATATAAATTGTAAAACTGGCCCAAGAATATATTAATGCCCTCTGCAAGTGCCCTAGAAATCAATGCCCACTTTTTGCCCATAGAAAGTAACAATTGCCTCTGTGTGCCCCTTAGAAAGTTACAAAGCGCTGAGTGCCCCTATAAAAATAAATGCCTACTTAACATTTTATAATGTTCCCTGAGTCCGCCCCTGTACAATTCCCCTATACACAGTATGATGGGCCCACAACTCTCGTATACACAATATGATGTCCTCATACCTCCCCTATTCAGAGTATAATAGGCCCACACAGTCCGTGGTACACAGTATAATGGGCCTACATCTCTCCTACATAGTGTGATGTCCCCACAGTTTCCCTATACACAGTATGTTGGATCCACAGCTCTCCTCTTTACACAGTATAAAGTCTCTACAGCTCCCTTATACAGAGTATGATGAACCCACATATCCACTCTATATAGCATAATGCAATGATAGCTCCCCTCTATACAGCATAATGTCCCCACAGCTCCCCTTTACACAGTATGATGTCCTCAACACTCTATATACAAAAGTATTATGGGCTCACAGCTCACCTCTGTACAGTTTTGATGTCAACACAGATCTCTATACACAGTATAATGCCCCCTCAGCTCCCCTACACACAGCATAATGCAACCCACACTGTATGATACCCTACAGTAGCCTCCTTACTGTATAATGAATCCACAGTAGCCACCAGTCTATGATGGCCCCAAGAGTAGCCCCCATATTGTATCATACTGTACAATAGCCCCACACAAGCCCCCACACAGTTTGATGATCCCTTACTGTGCGATAGCTCAACAATAGTCCCAAAACTGTATGATGTTCTCCACAGTGGTCCCAACTCTGTATGATGAGCTCTTTAGTAGCCCTTACTCTGTATGATGGCCCTCTTAGCAACACCAATGCTGTGAGATTGCTCGCTAAGAAGCCCCTACTCTGTATGAGGCGACCCTTTAGTAGGTACCTCTCTGTATGAAGGGCCTCTTAGTAGCCACCTTCACACTGTACTGTAGCCCCCTTTATTCATGTAAGTCCCTATAGTAGTCCCCAGTATGTATGATGGCCCCCTTAGTAACCCCCACACTGTATCACTACTTTCTTAGTTGCTCCCACAATGTATGAGGGGCCCCTTAGTATCATATGCATAAGGCCCCTTAGTAGATCCTGCTATGTATGAGGCCCCCTTAGTATCACTTTCTATGCATGAGACCTCCTTAGTAGCTCCCATTATGTAGTAGCCTCCACCATTGAGAGGGCCCCCTTAGCAGCCTCCATACTATATCATGGCCTTCGCAATATTAAATTAAAAAATAAATATCATACTGTAAATTCAACTAACTCTAGTGAGTCCAGCAGCAGACAGCGGTAGGTCCCAGGCAGATTGACGTGGTGACGTCATCATACCAGTACTCTGACGTTCTGTGCATGTCCTGGTGCAATGACATCATAATATTGCCCTGCATAGGACCCACTGTTGTACAGGCTGCATGCCTAAAGCAACCCATGGCCTAGAGAACAGACAGTGGTAGTGCAAGGAGACCATGTCTCACTACTCCAACGCCAATACACCCCAGGTGGCCACTTCCAGATCAGGGGCCCATGCCGACCACACTACTGAGTGACCACTCTACCCATTATACATTTTTTTCTTTGCTATATTTACATATTCGCTGTTGTTTCCTTTACCTAAAGATTTGCTCACACTGATACATAGCTAGTGTATAACAGGGCTGAGGGCTATCCAACATTTTATCGGATAGCACTCGGCCCAATATTATACTATGGGGCAATGCTGATCAGCAGATTTTTGTTTGTTCCTCATGCCAGTTGGCAGTGACTCTCAGCTCAATCACACTAATACAAGTCTATGTGTGCAAGTGAAACATTGGACTGCACTTGAATGTCATCACCAAGACTGGCAATGGAGAAGATGGAGAGATTAATCTCTCCTTCTCCTCACCTGTGTTCCGATTCTCGCATGCGAGAGGAAAGTAGAATGACACATGGTTCACGCTCTCAGCAGAGTTTGAGCTAAATATTATTTGCATGTCTCATCCAATGTTCTGGCATCGGATGCCATATGCAGTCTGAGCGAACCCTAATTCAGTAGTGCAAATAAATATCAGCAACTTAGTTGTATTTTTCTTTGTATGTGGTATTATTCTGTCACTATGGGGTGGTAATGTGTGCTCTGATCATAGTGTGACTGTATTTCTCCTTATATGTGGTATTATTCGGTCACTATGTGGTAATGTGGTAATGTGTACTGTGATCATGGTGTGAAAAACATAAAAGAGTAGAGTTGGACCCTGCCAAGAGAGTCTATGATACATCCACTCCAGGGCCGGGAAATACTCAGGAATCGGGCAACAGTTGTTGTTCTTTACTTCTCGGTTCTTTTCACGGCGACAGATGGGGGCCGAGACCCGGTCCCGTGACCCTGCCTTTTCATTTAAAATAAATGGGGGTAGAAGACGGGGGATGAATAGGGAAAGGGGTATTTGTGACGCCACCTGCGGTATGCGGCCAGGGCGGCCGCCGCTGCTTCAGTGCCTATGGATGGCGACCGGCAGCTTGGATGTTTCCGCTCCCCACAGGTGGAGCGCGGTCCCCAGGGCAACGGGATGGTTGAGTCAGTTCGTACCTTGGCAGATGTTCACTGGGTCATCAGTACACCAATGTCTCGTGCGGCTTCTGCGGCCGGTGGTCGCTAATAAAAAAGTCTCACACATCACAGCCTGAGTTCTGTTACTTTTACTTGGTGGTTTCAGCATGGCCGTCGGGTGCGTCCCTCTGGTTCAGAGTTGTCTCCAGAACTGAGTCAGTGCAGTCGAGCCTCGAATGGTGTTCCTTTTGCCTCTTACTAGGTGTTTCTGTCTCTGGTGGTCTCTCTCTCTCAGCGCTATAAGGGGTAGTTCTCTTCTGGGGCGAGCGTGACACCACACTGCCCCCCAGGCTCCCAGCGCCTCTGCACACAAGGCTCAGGTACCGACAGCCACGACTGCTTATTTGTACCCCATCCCGGGGCACTGCTCCCTAGTTCGGCCGCCTTCCCCAAATTATGTCGGGTGTTCGGCCACAGCTCCCGTTAGAAGCTTGTTCAACGGTTTTGGCATGAAGCATCCGCGCTGTGTTCAGGGCCGGGTCTCTGTGTCGTTCCCCAGCCCCTCTGTCTCTCCAGATACGGGTGTATAGGGATCTACGTCTCAGTCTCTCCCTCCCGAGTCGAGCGTGGTCGTGTTCCAGCCAGCAGGAGTCGGTACCACATCGCCCCTACACTCCCGACTTCCACTCAACTCCTCTCTTGATGGTCTCTCCTCTCCAACTCTCCTTCTGACTACTCTTCATTGTCCCCCTTTTGGAGCCTGGGTCCTCACTCCTGGTCCACCCACCGTCCCAGGGGCATACGGGTTGTGTGTTTGTGTGTGTTTGGCTTAACTGCACCATCCCAGCACCTGGAGAGCAGAGGCACAACACTCCCTAATTGCAGGAGTGCAGTACCTCTGGTGACGGCCTATCCAGTGGGGCACCACATGTACCTTGTTCTGGTAACAGGCGTAAAAAAATCTTTTGGTCAAACAAAATCTCATAGCTATGTTTGCATGTGATCTGGTGTCTGATGGGAACTATTAGGCTATGTTCACACAGTGTGTTTTTATAGTGTTTTTGGTGTGGTTTTCTGATGTTTTTTACTTTGGTTTTATATTAATGTGTGCAAATATAAAGCTGCGTTTGGTTGCAGGAAGACAAAATATGAAGCAGGACACGCTCTCCACACACGTTGGTTTAATTGGTGTTCAGAAAGTGAAATCTGCACAGATTTCCCTGTATTTTGAAAAGAATCAGTTCTTTTCAAAATGCATAGCTGCGTTTTGTCATAGGATTATAACAAATCTATCAGAGAAGGAAAAATAAGGGTACTCACCCATAGATTGTGCAAACAGTCACCTTTATTCCCGATCCATTATACACGTGGCAGGGAGGGGAGTGAAGAACGGTGGTGAACAGCCTGTCTGGCACTTCAACTGGTCCTGATAGATTTGTGAAGTTTTGCGAGGCTTCGGGCACTGTGTATCTTCAATGGAGGAGCACAGTATGTCTGTCAATCAGCAGCCGTCCACAGGATGGGGCGGCATTTTTTAAACAGCGGGGTGGGTTTTGAAGGCAGGGGGCGGCGAGGACTCAAATACACCAGACCAGAGAGCAGACCTCCCACACCTTTTAGTATGCCACACGGGAAACAATAAAAGTTAATTTCTCAGGTATGAGGGAGGCGTCTGGTCACATAGAGGGGTTACAAGAACCCCAATTACATAATATTAAAGCTGGTGGGCACAGTTTAGAATGCCCAAATGGGGTGACGGATTCCCTTTAAACATTGATAAGGAATAGGGGGATGAGTGACATATCTAGGTAGGCCTATTGGGCAGGTGGCCCTCATACCGCATGCAACCACTCCAATAAATGTTATACTCCACCACCCTCAGATGGCACAAGTATTACTTTCACAGAGTATTACTGGAAGAATTAGTCAGGTGGGTCACTCACATGTATAGGCCAATTGGGCAAGGGGCTCTCATAAGTCATGCAACCGCTCCAGTATATTCTATGCTCCACCACCCTCAGGTGGCACAAATAGCCCCTTCCCCGCGTGGCTCCACAACCACCAGAGTCACCCCATGGCCAGTGAGTGAGATTTAATGCCCCTGGCCATAATTGCTCGTGCAAGTGTCAGTGGTAATGTGGCACCCCAGTGTCCAAGTGCCACAGTGTCATTATCGCCCCTGGGTGGTAGTGTCGTGCTTGAGAGCAACAGAGAGTATCCACACCAGACAGAAACTACACACAACACCTTCTGCCTCCAGGCCTGAAGGGAGAGACCTAAACCCGGGTTCAGTGTGAGCTCCCCTATAAATTCTGCTCTAGGGTGGAGTTAGTCAGTTCAGTTCCTTGGAGGGCTGAGCAAGACATCCTGTGGACTAGGAGCAGTACTAAGCTCTTCCCAGGAGTGCAGTCTAGCGCGAGGGACCCAAGTCATGGTTTTAAGGAAATTGAAGAAAGCCTGGGGAGCAGAGTGGTGTCATGCTCACCCCAGAGGAGAAGCGCTACAAAATGAACACCGGAATCCGAGGCTGTACAGGGCCTAACAACCCGGCAGCCAATACCGGAAGGTGGGGATTTCCAAATTCCCCAGCCACACTGTACCTGGAGGCAAATCAGCGTAAAGAGGCCAGGAGCAGCTGCCTGAGACTTGGGGCTAGAGAAGGACTCGAGTTGCCTGCCATAACGGCACCAAGCAGGAAAGAGAGAGGGCCAGCAGCTCAGCTTATGCAGCATCAGGGACCTACCAACCAGGCGCAGCAAGAATGCCTCAGAACCTGTTTGGTGAGGAGAACCTCGAGTTGCTCTCAGGTGCAAAGACTCTGTATACCATCTCCTGTCAGTATTCTAGTCGCACCAGTAAAAGGACTAAGGACCCAACAAACCATGAGTCTGTCTGTTGTTTTGAGCGCTCCATCCTTCACCCTACACCATTACCACATCCACTGTCCTGGAGATCTGCTCCACCAGTGGGGAGCTGCTCCATCCCAGCTGCCCATCCATCGTCCCCAGAGGTTCTGCAGCAGCGGTGGCCACTACTAGCCACAAACCACGGGTGGCGTCACGACTAACCTTTCCTATCATCACCCCCTTTCTTTTTTTTTTTTTGTCATAATTAATTTTTATTGGTTATCATCAAACAAACAAAATCAGAGACATGTTATTACATATCAAAGACGAAACATACAGAGATGTTCGGTAAATTGTTGAATAAACTGTTGAATTTCCATATAACAAGTGAGTAGAAGTATTTAAGCTTGTATTTCGACTCCGGTCATCTGTGTCGTAAACAGTCTCTGTGGTGTTATATGCTGTTTATATATATGCTGAGTTTTCCATCTCCGCAGACGATGATAGTTCTTCGAGTGATAGTTGCACAATCATAACCACAGACAATTCACAGGCGGCAACAGTATATCTCCAAAACAATAGCCCGTGATATAATCGCGCAGTACACCGAATGAGCGATAATATTGGTATATCGGATCACAAACTTAGGGAGTCGGTAAGGTAAAAGTGGGGGAGAAAAGGGGAAAGAGAGAGAAGAGAGATATGTAAGGGGAAAATAAAGGGTCGTATGAATGGGGGGGTAGGAATATTCACCCCAGGGGTCAAATGGAGCACCAACGTCCATAGCGAGAACCAGAACCAGAAGTTGAGCTCCTTCCTCACATGGGAATGTCCATAGCCAGCGGATGGACCTTCCAAAGGTTCCAGGCGTCTGCCACATAGCGCCTGGCACCGTGATCCTGAGCCAGGTAGTACTCATGGCAGAAAATAGAGTTGATTCTATCCGTAAGATCACTCATCTTCGGAGGGGCTGTTTGTTTCCATTTTGCGGCTACACATATCCTTGCAGCCGTCAAAATATACGTTAACAGATGTCGTAACCCCGGTGGGAAAACAATGACTCCCACATGGAGCACCGCCATCTGTGGTTCCAGCGGCATCGAGGACCCAGTTACAGAGTCAATAAGACCTGAGACCAGCTGCCAGAATTGCGCAACTTTGGGGCACCCCCACCACATGTGTGGTAGGTCGCCCTTTAGACCGCATTGCCTCCAGCATTGAGATGAGTATCCCTTACCGAATTTTGCCAATTTGGCGGGGGTAGCATACCACCGGAGATGTATTTTTTTGAGCATTTCTATGTGGTTAAGACATCTAGATGCTTCTTTTACGCAGTAGACCGCATCCTCCCAGTCACTCTCTGAGGCCTGGAAACCCAATTCCTCTTGCCACTTAATGGCGTATGACAATTGGGGGGGTGCATCTTGGTCCAGGACATCGGAGTAAATTTGAGAAAGTGACTTTTTTGGTCGAGGTTCAGCCAACAACAAACGTCTCAGAGCCGATGGGGATCACCCCCTTTCTTATTAAGCCAAGAATTTTTTTAACAACTTAACCCAGGGTCACAGAAGCCGAATCTCGACCCCTGTGACTCCCCAACACCATAATCACCATGTTAAGTGGCCCTTTTAGTCAATATCCAGCTCTTTTACAAGCTTAGAGATATGACAAGGGAATACCAAGGCAAGGTATCCATCCACAGACAGCGGTTTCAGGGTGTTGCCCCTCATCAGTGTGGAGTAGGATTCTGGCTAGGTGGAAGCAAGGCCTAGTAGACCAACATCACAAAGCATTCATTGATCTCAGAGAGACCAGTCCAAGAAAACACTGCGGGCAGCTGGCTAAAGCGCTCAACACCGTGAATTCCTAGGCGCATTGCCTCCTGGGAATTATGAATATGCAAATAGAGTCTGTGGAGCCTCGATTAGGAGTCT